>JANHGL010015765.1:0-48324 GCA_024611195.1 Ceyx melanurus | reverse complement strand
CCCTCCCTATACAAACAAACTCTCACATGAAAGAAAAATCTTTTCAGTAACAGCTTTTCCTATGAGCTGCTGCATTCCCCCCCCCCCCTCCCCCTCCCCCCCCCCCCCCATTTCTTCATATTTAGAAAAACTTGCATTCACTCTAGACTCATGAGGCCTTATCTGGCAGCCCTCAATTTTGGATTTAAATTTTGTATCTCTTTATTGCCAATGTCAGGATCACCTGACACCAGGTCTCTGAGCAGCAGTAGCTGTCCCTCCCCAGCAGCCGTGGCCTCCTCCCCACACCCACAAGAAACCATCTGTCCACTCCCCCACACCCAGAGCAGCCACACTCCTGCTTGCAGGGCTGCTGTCAGCAAATACTTTCTTGTACTTGCTGGAGCCTGGAAGAAAAAAAAATACTTGTTGCTGATGCTGAGATGACTGTCAGTTGTACAGTTGTGCTTTAAAAATACCTTTCTGTCAAAGTCAAATATGGTAACAGAGAGGTATGAAAGCTCTTCTTCCCACATGCCAAAATAGCAGGATTTTAAATAAATACTAGAAAAATGAACTAAAAATAACATTAAGTTAATCATGACTACTGTCATTATCTGTAGATGGAAAAAAACATGAAAATAAAATCCAAAGCCCACAAATGAACACACTGTGCAACCTGAGTTATGTAAAATTAGAACAAGCGTTTTACTACACCACACAGGACACGTGTCTTGCTCTGAAAATGACCTACAGGACTTTAAATAGAACTATTTTGTTTTCTCCTGTTCAATGATACAGAAGATTGATAATTTGAAGATTTCCTTATTATAAGCATTCTTCTTCCTTTCAAATAGCCCTTTATGGCCAGAAGAAAAATAAAAGCAGGAAGTAATTACGGCATCTGCTTGACAGATCTCATTTGCCAATTTCCTTCAGTGCTGAAGCACAAGACTTGATTCTCTGTAAAAGGATGTTTAAACTTCCTTCTGTTTTCTCCTCTTTTTAATGCTGTATAGATTCTGCAATAGCCAGTTTCAACTTGTGGCTCATCACTCAGGAGATCAAAAAGTTACAGCACTCCATATTTTTTTCCAAAACAACACTAATTTTTTTTTCCCAAGTAAAAAATGTTTATCTACGCTTACCTGAAAATATTACTATTCCTAGCTAAGAAGGTGCACAGCTCCTTTACACAGAATGCCAATAAGTCTTCTGTTTTAACACAAAAGTTTATAGTTGCGAAAACAAAATCCAGTTTGCCAAGACAGACAACTAAATTAGATATAATTTTACCAATCTCCTCGAGTCAGGCCTGGAAGCTTGCAATTGTTCAAATTCTTCTATTTTTGCTTGATCTACATCTTCTTTCAGCTCCCACGTACTGTCTTCATATGGCAACGAACACCATTTTACTAAATAGTAAATAACAGGCTGCAGAAGAAAATTCTCAATGTTATCAGCTTTTAATTTAGTATACAGACTGTTATTACATCTTACTATTTGAGTAGCTAGCTTACGTGAGAGCAAGAAACAAAAGCACATTTCTGATACTTTTTTTAGGTTCTTTTCATCTACCTACTCAACTCTAGCTTCTTATATTATGCCACTTATTGTAGACCCCTGGAGTACTTTTCAATCCCACTTATCCACAAGTCAAATCTTAGTCTTAGGAGTGACAAATTATTACATTTGTGAAATCTGTTGAAACAGGGAGGGCAGAATTATCTACAGAGGTACTACCTTCTTGACTTGCTTAAAGATTTATTTACCTCACCAGTATCCTTATCTTCACAGAGAGATACTTCCAATACCCGGTCTACTTCAACATAGTCCGGATTAAAAGGTTCTTCTTCCATCTGCAATGCAAGATTAATAACATCAGTAGAGACAAACAAGATGGTATATGCTAAGACTTGGTCTCACTGTACATAGAATTAATGTGGCTCTTGGTTTGTTTTTTTTTAAGGTGTGGCTATTGCACACACCTTAAAATTCCTCTTCTTTTTTTTTTTGGCAGCTGGCACTGCAGAGGGATCTGACATTACAATAGAAAATGCAGTCATTTAGAGGTGAAGTTCTGTACTGAGAAAGTCCTATAGTAGAGAAACTAGCCGTACTAACATAATGTTTACCTTCTTACCACTGTTGTTATCCAAACATCCCAATTTTAAGCCACACAAGTCAGATTGTTCCAGCCACTCCAGAAGACTTGTTCTTAAAATTATGCTAAACAACTCCTTGCTGCAAACAAAAACTCAACCCCAACTGCCCATTTTTACTTTTCTACATTCAGTTGTCCTATTTAAAAGCAAAATATTAATCACAATTTTACAAGGAAATAAAGTTCATTTAATTGTTTATTTCATACTCACATCTGCAAAAAAGTGAGCTCTTTGTGCTTGCCTTAGTTTGAATCGTTTTATTTTCTGCTGGATTCTTTTATCCTTTAAAAGCTGTTGTTCTGTGGCCCACTCACAGTGGAGATAAGAGCTAAATTTACAGAGATTAACATTAACATATTAGTGAAGGCAAAAGCTTGCTATCTATTTTTAATACACAGTTAAAATAATGTATTTTATAAATGAGATTTTCACTCAAGAACCTTTTTCATTTAAAGCAAAATTCATTGTAAAGATCAAAGATGTACTCCTCCAAATTAATTATCTTAGAGCACCTAGTTACAGCAGTGTTTTTGGACTAGGAACCATAGAACTTAAAGGAATCACAAATTTCTTTCTCATGTCCTAAGAGGAGAAACAAGCATACTTAAAGGGAGTTTATTAAAACACGACTCCCACATGAACCTGTTCTAAACATTTGACACTAATCTACATTTACACAATAGCTCTGACAAACCAATGAAATTAAAATCAGACTCAACATATAGTCCCTGCTGAATTTAATGAACATATCTTACCTAAAAATTCTGTCTTTTGGCAAGAATGGCTGTCAGTTCATTGTTCAGTGCCAGTTTCACAACACTGGTAATATTTTAATTATTACTAAAAAATGGAGATACTTAGTAACTTTACATTTGTAAAGAAAAATCTCACAAGATGAAAAAATCTGTTTACAAGTAATGTTCAAACAATGCAATGCTTTAGGACATAAGTTGTACTTATTTGAGTCAACACCTCCAATGTACCAACTTCTAAATACTTACTAGTTCTTGTATTTTACAAAAAACTCCTCTGTTTCTACTGTCATCCCAGCAGATACCTAGGAAGGAAATAGAGGAAATATAAAATGATCGATACAAACCCCTTTTTTAAATCAACAATTTTATCCCATGACAATCACTTACTTCTTTCTTGATTATCCTGGAGGATAAAATTTTGTCTACAATTGCTGCATCTTCTTCACTTGGATTTTCCTATAAATGCAGAAAAACAATGGCATTGACTGGAATTTTATGTTATCTCTTGAAACTTATCAGGCAAATTTGATCTCTACCAGCAACATTTTCTTTACCAGTCTGAAAGTGAAGTTTAATGTCCAGGTGTATATCCAAAGAGTCATACATGCTCAAGTACAGCAAGTCTGGCACTTCCAAAGAGCATCAGATACAATGTTCACCTGCCAAACACACTATAGTGCAAGCAACAGTGGTTCTGGCTTTCCAGACAGACTCACTGTGAATGACCTCCCAAGCAGAAGGGAGGCAATGGACACAGCTAGAGAGAAACAAGAGCTCTGGCAGACACTTAAAAAAAAAAAAAAAAAAAAAAAGTTACTGGAACAAAACCAGCATGTGTCAACCTCAGTTTAACAGGTTTACTCTGAACAAACATGCTGGGGAATCCGGCAGACGAGGTCATGCCTGGGAATTCCAGCAGGGCTTAGGTGTGACACAGATACGGGATTACTGCACGGTGCCAAGACTGAAGCTGTGGTTCCAGAGATAAAGAGCTGATCTTTAAAGGTCGCTTCCAGGAAAAAGCCACCTTCCCTCTTGTCTGGTTTGTTCCCAATCACACTATCTTTCTCCTTCCCTTACAATTTTGGCACTCCTTCAAACATCTCAGCACAAGGTACTTATTTTCTCCCCTCGTTTCCTTTCTGACACTTTATTTACCTAGAATGGCTCAACAGTAAATTTGAGTTTGAAAGCTGGTGTAAGTGAAACAGTGAAGTGTAAACCTGAAGGAGGGAAAAAATGGGAGTGATTTAAAAGTCTTGGTAAGCAGAGATCCCTATAAGCTCAATTTTATACTTCTGCAAGTCATGCTAACATGAGCATACACCTTTTTCATATGCCTATGCAGCATAACACATCATTTCCGACACACCTGTCCTTAGTTTTATCCTTAACTTCAATTAAGTCAATGAATGTTGGTAACAGAAGAGGAAAACCTGTAATAAATTATAACTCTTAGCAAGATTATATGTTAAATAAACTACGGCTTTGTAATAATAGTAATATATTCCATCCAACTTATGAGCTTTATTCACTTGAGACAAAAGAGCAAGCCAGTTTTCACTTACCACAAATAATTGTAAAGGCTGTTCAGCAGGTAAAGGGGTAGAGTTCTTCTTGATTTTCACAGAAACTTTAGCTTCTTCTTCTGATTGTTTTCCTTCCCCTTCTTCAGCATATTTTTTCCTTTTAACTTGACGATTTGATCTTCTCTTCTGCACTCAACAAAATAAAAATAGAAATTTTACCAAAAACTTCCTCTAACATGATTTGCAGGTTTTGAGCAACTCTTGAGCTGTATCTAAAACCAAAGGCCAACATTTGACAATGCCATTGCTAGTTGCAATACACTGGTTATAATCAGTTGGGAGGAGAACAAAACCCAAAATCCTGTGGTCACATTGGTCTCTGCAGAGCAGATACTAAGTAACAGTAAGATTGCAGCACAGGAACTTTCTTCCTGACTGTTAAATTCAGCCCTTGGTCTGACTAGTATGTGGTCAAAGAGCTAGCAATACTTTAATAGCTATACACCATTATAAATATTTTAGTAAGGTAGAGTAGTAACACTACAGATACAGTAAAAATCAAAGACTAAGCATCACCATTCTAGAGAAGCTGGGACAGTGCAGATGAGAAACTGCTCAATCAGCTTTCTACAATAAAGTAGCCAGAGTAACTATTCTTCTATAGAAAGTGTGTGCGTGATGAGGTGATGGCACAAAAAGAAATAGACACATTGATGTGACATAAAATATCATAGTACAGGTAAAACAGCAATAGTATGCTGGAAGAAGTAGAATTTTTATTTTTTATCAAACATCAGCTAATAGGAGCAATGCAAAATTATGCATGAATTGAGAAAATAAGGTTTAAGGGAATGAGCCTTACAAGGAGGGGCTGAGAGAGCTGGGCTTGTTTAATCTGAAAAAGAGGAGACTCGGGGGAGACCTCGCTCTTTACAACTACCTGAAAGGAGGCTGTAGCCAGATGGGGTCAGACTCTTCTCCCATGGTACAAGCAATAGGACAAGAGGAAATGGCCTCAAGTTTTGCCAGGTTAGGTTTAGATGGGATATAGGGAAAAAATTCTCCCCTGAAGGGAGCCAGGCTGTCCAGGCAGTGGTGGAGACCTGGAAGTCCTAGCTAAATGGCTGAACCTGGTGATCTTAAAGGTGTCTTCCAACAAGGAAGACAACTTCCACAGGAAACAGGTTCACATTTTACTCACTAATTGATTTTTTTAAAACCTAAGGAAGAATTTTCATATAGTCATACTATGTGTATTCTTAAAATACAAAGTGATTAACAACACTTTAACAGAAATTATGTTCTCCAGCATAATATATAACCTTAGTTGTCTGAAAAAACCCAAAGACTTCATATTTCCAAGCTGAGAAGTATGGTAATAAAAAAAATGTTTTAAGGCACAAAATAAAAGTAGTACCACACATTTTCCAGACAGTGAATCAACATATTTAAGGAAGACACCTACTGTGAAACTAAGCTTGCAAAATCAATTAGGGAAAAAAAAAAAAAAAAAAAAAAGACCTAAAATTGACCCCCTGAGCTTCAAAATAGATAGCTGTTTGTAACAGGAAAAGAAAGAAAATGTTAAAAAAAAAAAAACAAAAACAAAAACAATTAATGAAATAAAGCAATTTTTCTCTTTCCTGTTATGCTTCTTCCAAACTCCTTCAAAGACAGACTGTAATACTGCTGTGACATTCTGCAGTCCGTACCCTTATTATCTCTGCCCTCTGTTCCCTTCACACCAAAATCATGTGATTAGATCAACTCCCTGTCTATCCACACTAGAACTGAAGATGACCCTTGTGTTAAAAATCAAACATTCAAAAACACCAAAAGCAAACAGAGAAAAATAAATTATCTTCAGACTTCTGTATTATTTTTGTTGGCCTACAAATTTATTCCCAATTTCAGAACAATATTATTTTAGTACTTAAAAACCACCAAAGCTGTTTTCACCTCCTTCAGTGTACTAAATGGACTTTCTATACCAAGACAGATTCCCTGAGAAATAAATAATTTCATGTTCCCTTCCAGATAACCTTTACCTAAGATGAGCTAACACTTAAGTTAATAAAAAATCACTCTAGGAAATGGCTTCTGATCCTTTTCACCCCCCAGCATTATTATCTGTGAAATACTAAAGGTCAACTCAGTATCTCATAATTACTTTCTGACACTGTCATCAAATAATGCAATTAATTTTTACTCAACAACACCTTCATTTGAACGTTGATTTTGTCTCTATGGATGAAATTGCCATAGGATAAAAACTTGTCCGTTTCTAGCATATAACCTCACTTTTAATGGAGTCTGCCCTAAGTCCATGAAAAAAATTGCAGAAAAGTTTCACAGGAGATTCCTCAAGGGAATGACTCCACCACTTGAACTCTTGATCTGACACTTCCTTCAGAGGTATTCCACAAGCAGCCTATCAGCACATTGATCATTGCTCCCTTCAGAGCCAACACTGCAAGAAACCCAATTCTTTCAAGTTCTATAGAAGCAGAGCTCAGAAAAAAAAACCCCAAACAAAAAACAACAAACCAGTAAAGTTTGAAAGAAGTTTTTTCAATGTTCACAGATTAAGTTTTATTGATAAATGTCCCTTCTATTAGGCAATCTCTGCATTTTCCTCACAAAGGCAGCCAAAGCAAGAATCAGTTCGAACTGCAGTTCAATGGGTAAGTACTTATAGGCTCAAATCTATGGACTTCTGTAGAGAAATTACAGATACAAGCAGGGCTCTCATGTCCCATTACAAAAAGGGGACGTCAGAACTTGTAGGACTCCCTGATTTTCAACTAGGAAAAGTCCCTGGTAATGTAAGGTTCTACCTATAAGAGATGGACAGCAGTGACAGTAAGTCACTGTGCCAAAAGGAGTGCAACTTTTTTGAGAAGACAGGGAAGATGACTTGTAGAAGTACTAACACATACCAATTTACAAGGGGGGGGGGAAATGCATATATATATATATACACACAAATATATATTTCTATATATATACTCTGACCACCTACCTGTGAATCTTCATCTTTCACTGGCCGCTGCGGAGTCTGCTTAGCATCAGATAATTCATCTGAAGATTCGTTTTTCCTTTTCTGCTTCTTACCCAGTGTGATGATTAGCTTTCTGTTTAAGAAAGAACCCCAACATTTCAGTGAATGTCATATAGTAGTCTACTTAATTTCAAGATTAAAAATAACACCACATCCACTAGCAATTCCTGCATTCTTCTAAACACAAACCTCAGGAAGCACCACTTTCTGAAAAATACATCTCAAAACCAAAAGCTGCAACTTTGCAACAGACTATCTCTACTACTGTCATTGAGTTTCTCTCCAGGAGAGAAATCACCTTACTATTACAAACTCCTCTGGATCAGACACCATTTGCTTCTTGGATCAGATTTAAAAGCCATGTTGCAAAAATCACCTGATTGCTTTTACTCAAACCATGTCAAAATATTTATTTTTTCATATTTCAAACATGCCAAATCCTCTTTAAATATGTTTTCAGTGCTATAATTGCAGAATTATGACCAGCTGTCCAATAAAATAATAAACTGTCCTAAAATACATATTTTATATAGTATCATCAATGTCATCATCATATTTCTGTAATAGAAAATGAGATCCCTGTTCCAGCATGCAAGCCTCTTCTACCACTTTATGGAACAAGTGAAATAGAGAACTTTAGTCTTTATATGGACAATAAAAGTTATTTTACCCAAAGCAGCATCAACTGTATTGGCCACCTGAAAAATCATAGATGAGAAGGTAATAGTTGAAACACATGAATTTCATTTGCTTCTCTTTGCAAGTGTCCAAATGAGAACTACCACATATTTACTATGTCCAAATATTCCACAAGAAAATTAAAACCTTACATTGCCAAAACACTATGGATAGTTTAAACAAGACTTATAGGTATACAAATGAACATTTTCGTCATTTCTCAATATTTAGCCACTGGATACATTCATTGGAAAGGTGAAAAATAAAACAAACTCTAAACATTTTCTAGTTCCTTTTTTACTGCTGGTATTAAGCGAATGGCACTGGCAAATTCACTTAGAAATGTAACTGCAGTGTAACTACCATCACAAATCTGTTTTGAGCTTATTGTTCCAAAGTAAATTCTGGTTCCTTAAGTCCTTGCTTTCTATTAGGTGTTCTCAGTTTAATTATTACTTAGAAAACATGTTTCATGATTTCATCACTGAACATAATGGTTTTCCTGCTGTCTTCGGGACTAACTTGTTGGGTTTTTTTCCCCTTCACTCTTCCATCTCTGATTAGGATTCTTTTATCTCTTTTTTTTTTTTTTTTTTTTTTAAGACTGTTGGAGTCTCAGATTTTTGACCAATACAACTCCTTCTGGTGATGGACTTTGATAAACCACTTGTAAAATTTTTATCTCACTTTGTTTCATAGAATTCAAGTGTTATATTAGCACTTGTCAGCTAGTACGTCAAATTAGCTAATATATTCCAAAGTGATGCAGACAAGGCACACTGTGATTGAACTACTACTTAAAAGGAATTATAGTTGATAAAAGTTAACAGGGATTTAAATGGAAACCTGACAAACTTGAGTGAGAATTTCTTGGAAGACCAGGAAATTCATGAAATAGTACCTATCCCACAAAGCTCCTGGTTTGCATCTTCTGGGTTCGGGAAAATACTGTCACTTATGTTTTCCCCACTCTTAAATTCTTCCCTTTGCATCCACTTCTGGCTATTGCTGGAGAAGATACTAGGCTAGATGAAACTGTGCTCTCAACTGGAGAAATAAAAGTAATAAAATAAAAATAATAAAAGTATTACGTTGTCCATAATACTTTCTCCATGTATTATGGACAACAAGCCATGCTCATCTGCACCCTTGTTGATCTTTCCATTGAAATGCTTTGACTTAGAGCCTATGCAATCAAGTGAACTCACATGATATAATTTGTAAATTAATAAGATCTCAAGTCTGCACTTGGATTTGGAGCAAAGGCACTAAAGGAAGGCCTGATGCATGTATGGCCAGTAGAGTTGACTGTCAGCATCTTCACACACTGGTTTTTAAATGAAAAGACAACTACTAAGAACAAATAAAAAGGGTAACTAAATGTTCATTCATCATCCTGAGATCTAAGTCAAGCTGGAAGCAGGTTCTGGAGGACATGTGGTCCATACTCAAAGCCAACTTCAAATTTTATGTTGCACAGTCCAGTCAAGATCTGCTTAACCCCAAGGCTGACACCTCCATGAGCATCCTATTCCAAATTTTTATCCTCTTATGCGAAATGGTAGATTAAAATGCTTTATAAATGCATGTTGCTATGTTAAGCATTTGTATCTGTGCAACCACAGTTCATCCTTATTTCATGCTCCACTGCCTAATATTTTCAGCTCAAGTTCCTTTTGTCTTCAAGAAGCACAATATTAAGAAAAGCCATGTTCAGTTTACTGTGGGTTGTGGTGAAAAAAACTGAAAAGCAGAGGATTTAAGGATCTTCTGGTTTAGAACATGGACTTATTTTGTGATTGGACTGCTCTAGCTACATCTTTTTACACACATTTTTCCTCTCCTCTGTAAATCCCCCCCCTTGTGTTCATCTCTTGCTCTGCCCCTGCAGTCTTACACATGAATATTACATTTCTCTGTCAGCTTTTGTCTTACTGTGATCCTTCCACCAGTACTGCTCTTCACAAGGACTCCCCTGAAATTTAACATCATCTCTACACATTGCAGATCAGAATGTTTCCTCCTCTACACTAACATGGTGCCAAGGAGAGGAATAAACGCACAGTTTCACTTTTCTGATCCAGTGCCCAGATTCACAATGCTCCCTGCTACCAAAAATTGCTGAACGACAGTATGGTGCTAAAGTCACGCATTTCTATTAGTAAAAATGCAATCTGCTCATATTTTGGCCAAAAACTTGCAAAAAATCTGCTATGTGAAAACAATGATTTTCAGAAGCTTGTAAACTGGATCAATTCTGTGAAAATTTTTCACTGAGAGGGCAAGTTCTCTTGCCAGTTTGTAAATTTCTGCATGAAAGCGTAAAGATCCTTGGCTAAAATCCCTTTTCCCACCCTGAAACAAACTGTTCTGAACAGAAACTATCTATTCTGTTTCTATAAAAAGGAAACAGCACACTGTTGACAGAATAAATAATATTGCTAGACTCCATTCCGATTCCACTTTCTCTTGCCTTTTTAATTTAATCATTACATAACATTTAGAAATACATTAGCAATTAAATTCCTTCAACATGTATTTCCTCCTTCTAAAAATATAAGCTGAACACACTGAGAAGCTTGTAACAGTGGAAAAGTTTAAAAAGAAGCCATCTCATAATTATTATTTCTGATCCTTATCACAAGACTCCTAATTTGGTTTAGATCCACAAAACTATAAGATTTAAACTACCAGCAATACCACCAGGAACCACTACTTGAGAAGGACTGTAACCAGTGAGAATCAGCTCCATTGCCCTTCTGTTTGATAGCAGAGAACATGATGGAAGCATTGCCACAACTTTCAACAGCTTTAAAATTCAAGAACAGTTTTTAAAGCCTTCCAAATAGTGAACATGAGGAAACATTAAGACAGAAAGAGAAGAAAAACAGTATATGTGTATTAGGGATGTAAGAAATACTCACTATGGCTGGCCTTCAATGCACGCCCTTTTCAATTTACCCAGAATCTCAATTTTCCCAAAACAGAGAAACACCATCTAATTATTAGTGTCCAAAGCCACCTTCCAAATATTTTTATTTCTAGTCAAAGCACTTAGAAGCTTTATTGCTAGTAATATGACTATTTTATCAACAGCATTAGTATATATCACTAAAAATCTTCTCTACTAGCTAAATATGAAGTAGATATTTAATCTACAAGACAGTGTATTCTTTTGGAATGAGAGTTAAATTGGTGGAATAAAAATGGTTATTCTTATCCTTTTAGCATATGCTTAATAAATAATACTGACATAGTACTAAGTCACTCTCCTCTAGTTATATTTCAAATTAGTAACTTTGGAATTGTGCACAGATTTTTTAAAAACACTCCTATAGTCTTACTGGAACCAAAAACCACTTCAAGCTCAGTCAGTATTGGAATAATAATGTAAAATAATATAACAAAAAACTTTTGTTATTTGTTTGGCAAGATCATACTATTTTAATTCATACAGTTGCAGTAGAAACTTAAATGACTATGTGACACTATGTGACTTAGACCCAATTTATGCATCAAAACTAGAATCTGGGAGCAAACTTCCAAGGAGTCGCAGCTCAGTGCAGAGACATCCCAGAAAGATGATCACATGTGGAACTTGTGAGTCATTTGTAATCATGACAGATGAGGTTTACAATCTAACAGAACAAAAAGATTCAGTGAGCATGGCTTTCCTGTAAGCATAGATCTATTAGCCAGTATCTGACTTAGACCAAACACAGAAAACAACTCCACAACAGAAATTCACTTTAAGTTTTATGCATTTAAACTGAAATGATCCAGGATCAGTCTAACAGGCAAATCACCTCCTTTTCTACCCCCTTCCCCATGACTCCTGTTGCTGAGCTCCCAAAGGTTTCAAACCACCTTAACAGTATCATACCAGTAAGAGATCATATAAAGATTTTCTGTCAGGGTCTCAGGTCCTGAAAATGCTCTGTCTTGTAAATAGTACATGTGAGACCTACTTCAAGGCTACAAAGACATTTACTTGATTAGTGAACAGGATCACAAAAGACTTGCTGGATTCATTACTACATAATTTCAGGGTTAATAAAATTTTTAAAAAGCCATCATTGTTCTTTCAGCACTCCAAACAACACAGCTGTTTCTGGTAAGGAGAAAACAGAGTTGAACTTAAGGACTACCACTCTGAATTGAACTTCTGTAAACCACCTTCTTTGGATTTAGGGGATTTATTTATTTAAGCTATGCAGTTATTAAAAAAAAAAAATCCTATCTGTAGCCTACTATATTGTCCTTTACAT
Source organism: Ceyx melanurus (assembly GCA_024611195.1). Taxonomy (NCBI): domain Eukaryota; kingdom Metazoa; phylum Chordata; class Aves; order Coraciiformes; family Alcedinidae; genus Ceyx; species Ceyx melanurus. The sequence goes on along the minus strand of JANHGL010015765.1, from coordinate 35,889 downwards.
CACCAATGCAGTGCTGCTGCTTTTCATCAGGGCCATGATATTTAATTTTATGTTTGAGTAGGTGGGAATACATTGAGAGCTACAAAACCTAAATGCCAATCTACTTTTTTGAACAACAGAATGTTCAAAAATTCTATCTTTCCTATCAAGTGATAAGAAGTAGACTTTTGCATCACCTTAAATGGAAGAAGTAGAATTATAACCAGTTAGAAAAAGCTTATAAATGGAAACAAGTTATATGCAAAAATACAACAGTTTAAATAGATTCCTAAATATCAATGAACCTTGGTAAATAGACAGGGTATGAAAGGTGGTTCTGCAGTCCTCAGAAAAATTGTCAAATAGGTTAGTTTTATATAATTAACTTGATCTGTAATCAAGGCATAAAGCAAACTGGTTACTTAATTTGGTAACGCTAAATATAATATACATGCATTCTTTTAATTATTTCTGTCATACACTTAGAATGTTCTTGATAAAAAAAAAATAATTTAAGTCATTTATTTTCACCAGTGCTTATGGCACAGAAACTTATACTAACCATTGAATCCAGTTCTAAACCATTTGAATGAAATGAACAGGCATTATTTCTTTGACCTCAAAAGGTTAGAGGATTAAAAACGTTAATCCCCATCTTCAGGAAGAAACTACATCCTGCCCAGAAAATAATTTATAACTAGCAATGACAAATTGGAAATTAACAAGCTATATATTTTTTTCTGTACATTTAGATCTCAGAGATATCACTGAAGAAAATGTAAACAGTTTAACAGGAAGCCCCCAAACACATACAAAATAAGTTTCATTACCAAAGAAAACAAAGAAAACACAGAACACTGTTTAAAAAATCATCCCTCATCCTGCCCCCTTAATCAAAACTCAGTAGTTAAAACTCATCTCGATCCTCGACGACAGCTACTCAATTTCAGTAAAAGCTGTATTGTATTACATTCAAAAGCACACACACCCATTGATGGCTACCAGGTAATTTTAACCAGATCTGCTCAGCGACCAGCATTCCAGCTCCAGCTCTACCAGATCAGGGGCACAGAGTGTGTCATTTTCACTGATGTCAACAGTGTAACCCTGCAAATCCTCCTCAAGAGCAATAGGGGATGTGCTACCCGGGATTAAGCTACACAGACAGGACCCGTGTGAGATCCCAGCAGAGTTTACCACGGCTACGATTGTGCTTATATTGGATAGGCTGTGTCTTATGCTAGAAGAGATGTGAAAGATCAGATTAAAATCATTCTCCAAACACTTCTTAAAAAAACACAACACCCCCCCCCCAAAAAAACCCCTAACCCAACACCAAAACCCCAAACCACAATGTCTTAGCAGTTTCTGCTCTTTCAGCTCTGTTAGTATAGTTATTATATAGCTAGTGCCTGAAAATCAAACAGAATCACCTGAAACATGCATCTGACTGCAGATCTTCTCCAACACACACAACTCCACAGCACCACGGTGCCTGGTGCTCCAAATCCAAACTGAATCAGCACATTTAACACTTACTGCAAGTTAAAACTATTTGCTACAGAAAACATAAAAAGGTATTCATCCAGGATGGGCATGTCTCAGTGGAACTCTTTCTAAAGAGAAATGACAGAAGCACCCAAACTCACCACTACTGTTAAAAATGTGTACTTAGCTTACTGATAAATAAACTTCACTCGCTATTTTGAACTGATCTCAAAAATCCTTATTTCCAAAAGAAAACCAGAAGTTTTAATACAATTGTGGTCCTCCCTCACCCTCCTTGTCCAAGAAAGCACTTGTCTTCTAAACATAGCATGGGAAAATGTTGTCCCAAGATTCAGCCAGTTTGTTTCAAGATAAATGAGAAAAGAAATGCAGCAAACAATGCATTTCAATCCTATGCTGACATATAATTTCCAGGATGTGCTTGGACTCACTAGGAAATATTTCCTTAAGAACATAAGATAGGAAGAAACCTTTAGAAGAGTTGTTTAGCCTTCTAAAACCCTTATTAGTTATTGGATTTCATTTTGGTCTTCTTTAAATGAGGCAGATTTTATTAATCACACAATTGTTTTAACCACCTTTGAAAAGACAAGTAGCGCTGTTCTAAGTAAATATTCATCTAATGTAAGAGCAATAGTTATATTTGCATACAAAACAGAGTCTGGCAAGATTATTCTTCCAAAAAAATCAAGGCCTTCTTGCAATTACTGCTCTTCAAAACCACTGCAGTATATGCTTTGCTAAACAGTTAATATTTTATGTACTTAAATAATATAAAACAGCACTAACACAAGATAATGCATTAAGCTGTTTTGGTACAAAAAGGAAGTATGTGGAGGCCTTGAAGCACTTGATTTATTGCTACCAAAACGCACAGAAATTCTGTAAAATCTGCAATATATGGCTCTAGAAGACTCTCCTTCCTGCTCTTCAACAGGATCTGACTGCTAAATCTTCAGGTACAGGTCCCATCTAGTTAAAGCAATACCTGGCAGAATGATTAACAGTGCTCCTCGGGCATTAGTTGATGTAACTGCCAATGAATAATGGGGAGGCAAAATCTTCAGCTCAAGGCAAATTATTAAAACGTGACCATTCTTAATTAAGTGTGAGTCTCTCCATCAGCTTCAGTGTACTTTGGATTAAGCACAAACATCATGGTTATGAACAGTTTGAGAAAGGACTATTTCTTAACTGACACTGTCTCTCAAAATCTTGAAAACTGATCCCAACTGATGTGCAGAGCAAAGTGTTCCATGGAGACGGAAAGCAAAATGCACAAGTATAAATCAAAGGTAACAGTTTATTTCACTTCTCCAATTAAAATCAGTAAAAATATTCTGGGAACTATGTAACATTTCAAAAGGATATTTTGGCAAATTTTGTCAATTATCCAAATGAATTAATAGAGAGCACAGTGAACGCAATCCCCATGACTCTTCAGCAAACTGACACTAGCTAGACCACAGTGTCTAAGTTTTCTGCTTAGACAGACCCACAAAAGGTCTGTTAGAGAACATATGGGGGCTGGATTAGATGATCTTTTGAGGTCCCTCCCAACTCCTAACATTCTGTGATATATAAATTCAGAAACATGAAGTGAAGTAACTTTGGAAGCACACATGCAAAAATCCCACTTTAAACAAGATGGAGGCAAAAAGACCAGGAAGCACCACACAGCGCACTGAAGAGTATGATGAGCGGCATTCACGTGCCAACCCATAACCAGAAGAGAAAGAAATTAAGACTATGAAAATTCATATTAAGAATCAAGCAGAATTTACAGCAGTAACCTTTGCACTACAAGCTAACTTCAAGGAAGTTGTTTACTTCAAACATTTAAGAAACGAAATAATCTCTGGGAAAAAAAAACAACAACAACAACAAAAAAAACAGAGAAAGGGACTAATTAAAAGAACATTCATTTCTTTTCCATATACATGAGAATTTACATATGTATATAAGACATTTAAATTTGGAGAGATATGCCAGTTAATATTTCTGTTACTGCAAAAAGAGCATGGATTTGAAAAATAAAAATCAGACTGTACTAAGATTTCCATTTCAAGTCCTGACTGACATAGCTAACACTGGAAATTACACTCTTTCCTTTAACAGCATACAGGAGAACCAGGTTCACTTGGGAGCTTTTTAACATCTGAAGTGTTTCAAAAGCTGCTTACCCCAAAGTATCCACCCAACTTGACCCAGCTGCATCTGCACAATTTTTAAGAGGGGAGATTAAACTGGTATGACTGAAGACTACAGTGTGCTTGGAATTAAATTTTTCCATTATGCACTTTACTTCTGGTACATGTGCTATCTGTAAGAATACTCACTTGCTAACAAATTCATTAAGCTTCCAGGTTCTCCCTATGCAGCTTATCACACACACACACAGTACTGAAGATACATACCAAAATGGATAAACATTTATAGCATCAGATAAACTTAATTTGGAATCAGAACTGATTACAACACTAGATGAAAGATACTTCAGTCTTGTCTATGCTTCAAAGAAAGCAGACAATATTGTATGACATGAATTTAAAACAATTCCTTTCAGAAAGCCAGTCCTAAAATTATTTTATCTGAAGAGAAAACAGAGCATTCTTGTTTCTGAATGAGAGAGTCCACACATGGATTTAATCAGGAAGTATTTTGTGTAGGCAGCGGAGGAGAACATTTTATTATCAGTAAGCAGTTTCATTTTAATCAAGGATTTACAGTCTGAAGACAAGAAGACATTTTAATCTACTCACCCAATTTTTGTTTTTTCTTTAATTTTAGATGAGGAACCAGTTTTCGGTTTTTTGCTCTCTTTATCCTTTGGTTTGGTTTTAATTTTTCTACCCTTCTTTTCTTCTTTTCCTTCAGCTGAAACACTGGGGAAGTTTTCAGGACTCATTACTCGTGGAATGTTTCTCTCTCCTCTCTCTTTTGCTTTTGCAATTGCTTCAGATATGATGCGATTTGCCTTCTCTTGTTTACTTTCTGAGTCTGCTTTTTTCTTCTGCTTCTTTTCAGACATTGCCCTCACCTGGGTATTCTGCAACTTATTATATGATCCTGAACCATCAGTCTTCTTAGAGGAAGGAGGCTATAGAAAGAGACAAGAAGTAAATAAAAACACCTTATTTTAAAAATATAAACATTTCTTGAAAGAAAAAGTACAAATATTTTTGATCTGGTAACACATCTTTAAAAAAACTAAACTGGCAGGGACTCATACAGAAACAATAAAGAAGGAATTCTGTTTATACCACAGAATGGCGTGGGTTTCAGAATAACTACACTGATTGTGGGTTTTAAACAACCCATCTGCATACTGAAAATCCGTAAAAAATATCTTCTGAAAATCCTCTCCACCTTCTTTTCACCTCTGTAGTTAGAGACAATGATCCTTAACCATTCCAGCATTCTCATACATTTGACACACACCTCCAACATCTCCAATAAATGTTATTCTCATAAAAGCTGAAAAAGCAAAGAACTTCCGAAGGTAACAGCATCAGTATTTGCCCTTGCTAAGATACCAGGACCACAAGTTACCTTAAAGCAGATGAAAGATATACAAGAGAATGTTAAACGGCCCAGATGCTAAATGAAAATAAAAACTAAAACCCAGACAAAAGATAAAACCAACAATGAAATTACACAGCTCTATAGTAATAATAGCAAAAACAAAAACAAAAATCCGAAAGCAGTTATTTCCTTTATTCAGATCAACAGAAGGTCAGTGCCTTAGTTCGAAAACGTAGCTTGGTTTTGTTTCCAGGTTTTTAATCACCGCCTCATCGACGCAGAATTGTTTACACTACAAATGCAATACTCAGATTCTATCAGCCTCTCTTTAAGCAGGCTAGAAGACATGTTTTTGCTTTCCTCCCCTCCCCCTTTCCCCTTTGAGGAATGGAAAGAATTTCCTATTCAAACAGACAAAAACCCCAGCAGATAACAGTTATGTTACGTTCTCACCCGTAAATGCGCCTCTGCCTACAGCAGGAAGAAAAGCCACCAGGAATTTCCAAAGACATTTTCTGGCCAAATCCAGTGCACTTCACTGGATACATTTTCTATATGTGCCTCATCGAGGGCTTAACGGCAGGGCTGCAGCAGCGGGCAGGAGGCTGGGCTCGGGGTCCCTCTCTGAAATGCCACCTTAAGGCCTACGGGCTATAACAAATAACCAAGACCCGAGAACACAGCAACAAGCTCAAGATGGCGATGCAGCACGGCTCCCGCAGCAGCAGCCAGTAATAAGGAAGGTTATTCAATCCCATTAGCCTTTTAGCCCAAAGAACCCCTCCTCCTCCCACTCATTCAGGCTTTCACTTACCCTTCCTCTTGGCCTCTTCACTGAAGACATTTTTGGCGTCAGACAAAGGCTTGCCCTCTGCTTTTTCAGCACCCCAGGCAGTGCTCAAGAGAAAAGCATTGAAAGAAGATTGCTAAATGGCCTATTTAGCGAGCCGCAGCCGAGATACGCGCAACCCGCCACAAACACACATTGTGATTTATCAACATATTCCTCCCTTGGCGAGCAGGCAGCCCGAGCTGCTGGAGCTCAGGTAGGGCCAGGGCTGCTGCCCGCCTGCTCCCCGCAGCCGGCTTCACCAACAGCTGTACGCGGAGAGCCAGATTCCAACAAAGCACCGAAAGAAATGAATGCACAAAGCATCAAAATGCATCAGCATGAATATTAGAGATGTCGTTAAAAATACTGGCTCCTTCTGCGGAAGTAGGCCAGCAGATGGTGCTACCCGTTATTATTCCATTAGGCTCTGCAATTTAACCCCCAACAGGCTGCTCTTCCCCATGTGCTGCCGGCGTTAACTCTTCCCGCACCGCCTGCCGCCCTCAGCACCAACCGCCCGCACCGCCGCGCTCGGACGGGCAGCCTTGGGAACCGAGCGTCCTTCTGCCACAGACTGCACTGCAGCTTCGCGCTTCTCGCATCGAAGCGGCACCGGGGGACCGTCATAAAACCGGACTCGCGAGGATTCAAACATTTCGCTTTCCAATAGACTTTTTTTTTTCCCCCATTACATTGCGTTTTTAAAAACTGATTCCATCACCGTAAGGCAACAACGGTGCGTACGAGCATTTGCTTACTGACTGCCCTGCTTCCTGCAGAAGATGGAATGAGCTCCTTGGTTTTATTTCTCTGCCCCTGCCCAGACCGAGGGGACGCGCTGCAGTGAAGACCTCCTCGCTCACTCAGGACACGGCTGTGTGGTGGGTGAACAGCTCTGCACTCCAAGGTTGGTTTACAGTGCTATTTTAAAAGATCAGACAAGCTTTTAATTACATATTATCGACATAACAAGTAAACAGCTCCATCCCAGCAATACCCTTTATTCTCAGACACCAATTAAAGAAGAACTAAGACAGAACAGGATTTGATTTCTGTTGTGCTCAATATATATTTATACTTGTCTTTTCTGATACATATGTGATTTTCCATAGAAAATTTAAAATATTGCAATAATTTTTAAATAGTTAAGATTAGGCCTTACACTTAATTAGAATTTCGCTTCTATTTAAGATTTAATCCAAAATGAAGTTCATTGTCCATTGAGAACACTAGTGGTACCAATGCATTAAATGGATTATTTTCTTAACAAGACCAATTCAATTCAAAGACAGTTCTATAAATATGCAGCTTAATCATAAGGACAATTAGTAAATTTCAATTTTGCTTCTGAGGTCTCTAGCCATGTTGTTCTATGCTATAGTTACAGGATGTATATCAAATTGCACTGACTTATCTTTTACAATTATTATTTTGTAGCTTAGTAAAAATGCTAAATAATGTGCTGTTTTGCATCTTGAGGTCAGTTAAAAAATATTCCTAGTGTATTCTTGGTATAATTTCAGCTCTAAGCCAAATGATACTAAAGCCAGTATGGTTAAAGGATTTTTAAAAGAAATTGCCAATTACTTGAACATTCCAAGGCCGGGGTGGGGTGAAACAAACAACAAACAAAAATGCCTAATTATTAAGTGGGCAAAATGGTGGCTTTTTTCATATCTCTTTTGCAATCATCTTCCTAGTTACTTGATTCCCATAAAGCAAAGTTTCTTGTGCTCTATATCCTCAGAGCTCAAAGCTGCCTCCCAGGTTATTCCTCAACTTTTACTGCTTTCTTACTGTAGAATTGTGAATGTGCTGGACAAGGCTGCTCTATGTTTTAATTCCTCAGACTGACACTATGCTGCTTGCACTATAGTATTGCCTCTGTTTATGTCTCTGCACTGCACAAACAGTAAGCTATTGCTAGAGAACAGAGAATGTATTTTTAAATTTTGCTGTGAGATTTCTAACCATATGGAAATGACATTCATGAAGATTCAGGAAGGCACTAGCCAGACATTCTAAGCTAAATAAAGCTGTAATGAAACCTTCATCAAGGAAGTCACCATTGTCACAAAACCCAAAACTGGATAGCAACATAAGTGTTTTGAGATTGGAAGAACCAGAAACACACTTGAACTACAGAGGATGATATTTGCTTGTACGTAGCAATCAAAGGGAAAAAAAAAATAATTCTGCTGAGATCTTTCATTCTGATAAGAATTTAATGCTTCCAATAAATGTCTTTAAAATTATTTAAGAGTTATAAATCAGCATGGACATTGAAAACAATTTCAAAAGCTACACAGCATCTACAACAGAAAGGACAAAGCTTTTTACCAAGCCAAAACTACCCCTCCCCCTTAATGAGCAGGGACACAGATCCAACATCCTAAAAAAAAGACAATAACCTTTCACCAATAGCTTATAAACCTATTCCATCTATCAACATTAATTCAAAGAAATAAATTAACTGACAACCATATAGGAAAAGGTGGAAAGGAAAACCCTGAGACAGTCATGTGTTTAAAACATGAAGATTTCATTTGGAAAAACAGGTTTTTACATTTCATGGATGCAAAGATAATAATCCAAATCTAACTCAACGAGAAGTGATGTGATGTTGTCTTAAGTCTGCACAGGGAGAGCTCCAGGGCATCTGCTGCTGCTAATAGCTTTACCAAGCAGCAGATGAGTGCAAGGAACAAGCCTCCCGACAGTTCCCTGCAATCCTGTGGGCATCAGGGAATTGGCAGGAACCGTGTCAAATTCACGCTGCTGCTGCCGCCTGCAAAGCCGTTCCCAGCAGCAGGTAAAGGCCCTACTGCTGCTGCTCACATGGAAGAACCAGACCTGAAAATACGAAGGGTGGAACAGCTACAACAACAGCTGTAAGGCTTCCCCACACATGCCCTGACTGACAGCAGCCAGGGGAGCATCTTCTCAGCAGCATTCACAAGAATCTGACATGCTGTCTTGCAGGACTAGAAGGTACACTCCATGTGCCTGGATATCTTAATTATTGTAAAAGCAACCAAATTACCAGACAATATTGAGACACAGACTGACAGCAGCCTTCACAACAGCAAGCAGTACTCTGCTGTGAAGGCTTTTCACAAAGGCATTTCTCCAAGGTTTTGGTGTGGGCTGTGTAGGAAAAGCATTTGAAGACCTTCACTGGTACAACACTACTTCCCACAGCAAGGACAAAGCACTGTCCTCAATGCTTAGAGACACAGCATGTTGTCCCCTCACTCTCAGAGGCATAAACCAGTTTTCTCCACAACAACTCTGCATATATAAAGCAAGCCCCAAGGAGGAGGTAAGTTGGACACAGAGAAAACTTCTGTCTCCCTAGGAAACCCTCCCAAATCCTGACTTATTTGCTCCCTAAGTAAACATTGCTTCTACTCTAAGACTAGATTTCTTACAGTAGGTATGACCACTTGTGAGAGAGAAGTATTAAATTCTGTGTGCAAAGAATCTTTAAACATCCTTCCTGCATTGCATCCATTCTAGATATGGATAAAAGATATAGATATAAGGACTGGTAATGTCTTGCCTTGGAATTTTAATCAGTCACAAATTCTATTTTTTTATTATTATTATTATGATTTTGACTTGTGGATCTACTCACCCAAACACTAAATTATGACCCTAACTAGTTTAACAGTAGAAAGCCAAGGCTTACATTTGCAATGCCTTGAATAATACTTTTCCTTCTCCCAGTAGTAGTACACACCCGTGGGAAGATGCACATGCTAAGTACCATATGCCTCCAGAGCATAACCAGCTCTCACTAGTCTACCAGGTCCTGAGGAAAATCAAGATGACCTTGACATCAACTGCACTGAAAGCAGCTAAAATTAGCCACCTGGAAAGCTGATCTCCATGCATTACCACATTATCTTTGTCCAGGTTTATTACCAAACAAGGAATCCCTTTGTGCATGTCAAATCACCTCAATAGTATCTACCACAACTGCAATACAAATAAATGAACTGTAAAACAAATGATAATCACTAGTTTGGTGGTTTTTTTTGTCCTAATTAGTTGGGGTTTTTTTTCACATTATAATCACACCAACATTTGAAAACTGCAGTTACTTTTAAGCTGCTACAATGAAAAATCTTAAAGGAATATCTATTCATGATTTGAATAATAAAATTTTATTTAGAAATGCATAACTCAGCTTAGTGACTTCTCAATTCCATTCTACTGCTCTGAACTTTTTTCCTCTAGAGCAGCCTGCATAAATAACTCCTAGTGATCTTTTTTAATGACAGTTTTATAATAAAAAGGTGAACCTACTTAAAAAGAAAAAAATACAAGCTCACACCCTTGACAGAGTCCATCTGTAGAATATTCCTTAAAATATAAACATGCCACCTCACTGACATGCAGAAATCAATCTCCTATGCTGAATGGCAATTCCAGCAAAATAAGTGGTTCTCTTTAGATATACTGAAAAAAATATTTCCATGGTTAATTCTGATACTTCTGCACAACTGGTGGGAAGATCAAGCTTTTATTTGGTGAAGCGTTAAATTCTATAGAGTGCTAAGAAAAAAATCAAATCTGCAATTTGAGATTTATTTTCACCAAAAAATTTGTTTTCACCATTTTTTTTTTAATTAAATACATCCATAAAATAAGGCAAAAGAAATGTTATACACAAAATATATTGAACTTTTCACTGCAACTTTTATTGCTTTTGTCTTAAAATGTGGTTTTGTTTTGTTTTAAAAATAGCTGGAATAAACTCACAGTAATCCACTGAAACTCTGTTGCTAACCATATTAGTACATTGACACTACCAAGCGAAACTGTATTGAGCAGATGCAGACTGGAGTTCAATAACCTGACTGTAAGGGGTACCAGTTGCAAAAGCAGCAATTTATATTCTGTATACACCACAGAATGCCAACACTGATCCAAAGCATCCAGAGAGCAAAGTATCTGTGTCAATGAACTCATACCAAAATAAATACAAACTGCAATGAGCACTGTAGAACAAATCATGGGAAAACTAAAGAGACCTGTGACCTGTATTTGACCATTTGAGCTGTATGCAGTAGAGAACCCATCATATCTATCTTCTGTATGTACAGTTACCTTGCATGAAACACTGGAAGTACAAAAAGCTGTACTAACTCCATCTGAATAAATTTAATTTTTTTAAGCCAATTTTTTCCTACTTCACTAGAAAGTCTTTCACACTTAGGAAAGCTTAAAGCTGGCAGAAGCAAGTGTGCAGGTTTTTTTACCTACCACTGTTAACTCAGGTTTGATTAAGCCTACTGGGAAACATCAAGATACAGAACAATCTCTTCACCACGGTAGATACAGGGAGAAGATAGTAAATAAAGGCTAGAAGCTGCATAAAGCTTTACATTGTAAATAGCAGCTGAAATTTTGACTTTATTTTTAAGGACATTTCAATAACTTATACTTGCTGTACAAACTAGAAGGTATGAAGTTGAATGTGTTTAGATAGCTTTCAACCAATCTCTTCGCTACACACACAACTTCAGTAATACAGGCACTATTCAGACTTAGTCTTCAGGAAATGAAGACATTATATTATTTTAAAATTACTCAGGTTTTAGCTACTGTTTTCAAAGAGTCTTAAATCAAGTAGTTCTGTTTACCTTTAGAGAGAAATTGATTACAAAATCCCCCCAAAAAGCTGATTTTAACGTAAAATAGCAAAGAATTGGCTGCAAAAATGTACATAATATAAAAGTCATAAAGCCCTCAAAATTCAACTGAAAATAAGAGCTTTCCTCTTTGCATTTTCCCAAGTTGCTATCTACCTACCCACGTTCTAAGTAGCCACCACTTCTATGTGCCAACAAGACATGAATGCTCATGTTTATTACCAACCAGAGAGGAAGACCAGGCAACAAAACCCCACCCCAAGTACCACACACAGAGCTTTTTATTTGCCTTAATGTGAACACCCAGGATCACCTGGAGTGTGCCCATCCCAGCACACTGAGCAAGCAGCAGGGCACACAGCTCTTCCCTAGCAAGCAATGAAAAGCCACCCGCACGGTGGCTGCTTCTCATCAAAGCTTCATTTCAGTTCATGTTCCTTCTACACCTCTCATGGGAGTGGCCTTGTTAGAAAACATTTTTATAGTTAGAAATAAACCTCCTTTCACTCTTAGGAAATTTACTACTGTCACTATTTCCTTATACTCTGCCTCTCTAAGCCTCTCCACTTTTTTTTGTTCAGAGTCGGAAGATATTACAACAGTGAAGGGCTGTGAACTGCATAACCACTCACAGTCTGGTTTTTGTACTCTTCTCTTGCTTGTACTCTCCTCACTCAACCTACTGAAGTGCTGAAAGTAAAGGGCAAAGTAGGTAAGAACTATGTAGAACTAGCATGAACCTGCCCACCTTTTGTCTCAACACCTCACTTAGCAATTACCTACAGAGAGGAAAGCTCGGCTAGCTCAGAGAAGCAACCACAGATTAAATGAAACAGAGACAGGTTCTCTTCCACAACATGTTTTAACAGCGTAATTTAACAAATTCTATCCAAACTCTGTAGTACATTGACTGCAATGGTAAGATAAAATTCACTCAGAAGTTAAGTGAACCGGCTTATTCAAAGTATGAAGGCTCCTGGAACAACATGCTGCAACTGATCATTGTCTTGGTCAGTACCAGGAAATTATTCATTAGTAATAGTTGCAGCCTCCTTTTAATATTTTTTCTTTTTTTTTATAAAAAAAACTATACATTTTCACTGCTTGTTCATGGTAGAACAATTTAGTGAAAGATGAAAAAATTTAATATTAATAGGGCAATACTGACCATGAGCTATATTTAAATCAAAACAGCATATTCAGAAAAAAAATAATTCAACATGTAACATTTCTATTTAGAATAATTACTCAGAGCAGTTCAGTTCAAAAGTTTACTCCGTCTTTGAATGTGGCTTTTTAGTATTCCTTGATACCTGATAGAGTAACCAAAGTGATTTTGATGTTCATCATTTCAGTGACACTTAAAAAAATCAGCACTTAATGTACATTACAATAAACTGACAAAAATGGGTAACAGCAATTTAAAATTATCAGCTAGGAAGTCACTAATATTAAAACCAATACTGACTGCACAGTATATTTCAATTAAAAAAAAAAAAAAAGAGGGGGCATACTTCTTCCACTTGAATTCATTATAACATATATGTTTCATTTTGTCTTCAATTAAGTACTATAACAGCTTTTGGTTCTGTCAACTCCAGTACAAAAAGAGTACTTGAGCATATATGCAAGTCTAGTAAAACCACTCCTGTTGAATCTGGTTCTCTCAAATATTCCTGAACAAAATCCTCCCCTCCCACTGAGGGGGAAAACAACATGTCTAGAGAAAAGGAATTTATCAAAAAAAGGTGATGGTTTGAAAACTGAGGTCACAAGTCAGACAATACTACTGGGAACCAACAGGATTCCATTTCAGGAGAAAAAGAAAATAAACCCTGACAAAAGCAAAAAATCTCAACTGCTTTTCCCCAAAAGTCTCCTAAAAAATCCATACAGGAAGAACACAGCATCCAAGAACTTCACAGGAATAACCACAAAACCCAAATCAAAATAAAACAGTAGGGAACATGAACTTTTGTTAAGGATCAAACAGAAAAACTTGCAAGGCAGATCTCTAAAAACATAAGCATAGCAGTAATTTTTGATCTCAACTGAGTCTGGCTATTAGCAGGAGAGGCAGGACTAGACCAAAGCTCAAGACAAGAGAAATTCTTATAATCCTGAACACAGCTGAAGTCAACAGAAACTGATGTCAACATAGAATGACAGGCTGGTTAGAGACCACAGTGTGCTGCAAAGGTCATCCCCAAGCACAGCTAGGAAGCAGCACTAGCACCTTCCTTCATACCTCTGTCCCTGACAAGCAGCGCTGAGAACCTCCTGGTATCAGTCAAGGCCTGTACACGTTTGCGCTTGAACTACATGAAGCCAACAAGCACACAGGTCTGCACCATCAAATGTGCCTCATGTGGAGTAGCTGGATCTGATCAGATCTTACACCAGCAGCTGAATCCTCCCAGGATGATCTCAAGAGGAGCCACAACAGACTTCTTCCCTTTTTGAAAATTGTTTTTACTGAACTCAGACAGTTAGACATGTCTGTTTTAGTCCCTCACTGGTTCCTTAATTTAATTTACCTGCCTTCCCCGTGACAAGGTATGTTCTCTAACAGCTGGTTGCTGCTTTTAAGATTTGCAAAAACCAAAGTTCCTGCTACAACAAAATTTACACATCAAGCTAGGCATTATGTGGGCCTCGTGAGCAGCTGCTACCAAGATTGAGCGAAGAACAAAACCAACCCAAATGTACTACATTCTTCTAGCACTATTTATCCTTTTGAAGTATAAGAATAGATACTGTATACCACAGCATGCTGCAAGTCACAAAAAGCACAATCACTGTTTTCCTACTAAATTGGCTTAAAATGCCATTAAAGAAATCTCCTTCTACACCTGTGGTACTCTGTAAAAAAGATGGTAGAGCAAAGTATTTGTTCTTAAGATTGTTCTCAAAACCTATCATTAGAACTCTCTCTTTCTGAAATAATGTTTTTATCTGCAAGAAAAACAAAAGGCTCAGAACCAAAATATTTGCACTATCTTCTTAAACACTAAGGCAAACTTTTCTTTCCACTGTATAAACTACAACTGAACTTTGAAGTAATGAGTATCTCTTAAAAGAGGCCTTCCTAGTTCTGCTTTGCAATTCAACATGCTACTGAATAATAGTATTATGGGCACATCTACAATGTGCTACTAACATTGAAATGACTTTCCAAGACAGACTAATTCCTGAACAGGCAGTATGTAAAAGATGGGAACAACTTCATAGGACAGAAATTAAAACACTAGCCTTCACAGGAAGCCATCAAGGGAGCAAAAAAACCCAAGTAAGTGCAAACACAAACCAAATAACCCACACAAAAGAAAACCTGCCATAATTGTGAAAGAAAAATCAATCTCTACTACAGAGAGCTTTCAAAAGTGTAAGACTTGTCAACTGCTTCTAGCCTAAAGCTACATTCCTAGATTCATTTATCAAACTTACTCAAATCAACATAAGAATTCTCAGCTCACCAGCCTAGAAATCCATTCACTTGTATTCAGTAGCCTAAAGAGTTCCCAAACTGAAGACAGCCATAATCTTGTAACCAGAAACGTGCAAATTTTTTAATAATGAACAAAAAATAATACCCCTCTGGATATAGGAGGCTGTTAGGTGGACAAAGTGCTCAGAATTATTTTTATTTCTCTGTATATTTAGAATTAATAGGTTTTACAACTTCTTTTAACTAAGTGTACAAACTATGCAGGCATCTGTACCAAAGCCATATGGATTCCAAAGGTACTTCCGATTCTTTGGCTTCAAAGTCATACTACTGGTTAACACCTTTACAAGCTCTGCTTCAATTCAGTATAAAGTGTTGATTTTCTACAGAAGCTCTGTTCTGGAAGGTTTAGAGGTAATGGCATGTTTGAAGGCATGCTACAATTCAGACTTTAGACAATAGTGTTAGATGATGCAGATTAGTTGTTACCAGTGCCAATGCAGGGTCCCACAGGAGCCCAGCTGCCCTCTCTTCCTCACATTTGAGGCCGAAGTCCTGTGTACAATTATTTTGCCTATACTGTAGAAAATGATGCTTCCCACTCCTTCCCCTTTCCCCACCACTGTTTCTATAGTACAGAATTCTGAGTAGCTAAGAGAACTAAATCAGGAACTTGTATGCTTGAACATCACCCTCTGCAAGAGCCAAAAGTTTCTCTGCACCCGAATGGATTTCCCAGTTCAGTTCATAGCACAAATAGTTGCATTAACACCAGGTAAAACAATAGGAGCTTTTTACCATAAATGCTTCCTCAAACTAATTATAATTTAGGCTTATATGGAACTACATCTTTGACAGTCCACTATAGTGTGGGTTGCTGTCTTTAGAAGACAATCTAAGATGGGTTTTGTTGTCTGTTTTCTCTGTAATTAGGTACTGCTTCTTCCAAGTCAGTACTCTCACATTACTGAATTGCTTTATAGTTCTTCAGTGTTAAGAAGACATCTGCTTACAAATAATTATTTAGATTATTCAATCACACTTATTCTGCAATATCATTTAAAAAAAACAACATATATTTTACTTAATTTTGACAACTAGCCTCGCCTTGATATCCGTACGATTACTCCTGTAAACTGACCCAGCCAGAAGCTTCCTTCCTCTGCTTGCCATCTGTTCACTACTTTTTACAAAAATGCTTCTCTTTTGGCACATTTTAAAGACAATTATCACAGTCATTTAATGAATGTGCAATTATCACAGGAAAAAATATATTTTTAAATTGTAACAACAGCAAGTACTTCATGTTAATGAGAAAGCTTAGGGGGAGAACTGGACAGGGTAATATTGGACAGTGTGGGAGACTGAGAAAGACTTAAGAAAAGCATTAGAAATGGCAAAAAGATTCTCAAAAAAAGAAGACTGATGAAGAGGTTTAACTCTACCCAGAGACACTAATTACTAACAAACTCATAAAGCCTTTAAAACTGTAAAGTGGATAGTCTGGAACATTTTCTTTTCTTGGAAGTCCAGCTTTTTTGGTTTTTTCCTCTTTCCTCTTTCTATACAACTGTATTTTGAAAAGAAAAAGAATGTAAATGAAAAATGGAGAAATTAAAAATTATAATAAATTTTTATCAGTAAATGTGTTACAAACTAATCTCACAAACATGCATTTCCTTTCCCCCACCTACACAATTTTTCTTTGTAAAAAGAAATAAAATGTTTAAAATGCTTAGATAAAGTATATACAAAAGGCACATACATACAGATTCAACTATAATACCAGTACCAAAATACTGCTTGCTCTCTTCAGTGATGTATATACATCATTGTCAAAAAGCCATTAATCAGTAATTAAAACATATTATACACAACTATATTTTAAAAGACTTAGTTAATGCCAGGAACTGCACTTGTGAAGCTCAGAGATGTTGCCTTACTTGTCTCATGAGCTCTGTGCATGTGACACAGCTTCACTACTTTCACTCCCCCCATCTGCATAGGTCTTTCTGAAAATAACAGAAAGAAACCAAAAAAATCTGCAAAAGACTGTAAAAAGAAGGTCAGTGGAGGAACTGATTTCCTCACTTGTACATACATGATAAAGCAACCTACTAGATGCTGGCAAAGGACAACTGAATTCTGCTGCCTCACTGTGGTAGAGAACTTACTAAGCTTCTACAAGGAAGGTGAAAATTTTTCTTCAAGCACAGAGAACTAAATCCAGAGCATACGACGCCTAGACATGTTTAGGAGGAAAGTTCAGACACAAAGATTTACATTTGTTGATGTGATATCACCTATAAATCAACCATAGTTACAGGAACCAGAACAATGTAAGTACAGTGGATATGCTAATGGGGACTCTACCAGAATTCTTAAGCATTGTAGGGAAAAGAACAAGGTTCTGAGGCTCTTTTGGTTTGTGGGTTGGTTTTTTGGTGGGTGTGGTTTTTTATGTTTCAAGATCACAAGATACAATTTTTGATCCTCCCCCTTCAAACACAAATGCTTACTGGAACAGGTGTCTAGATTTCAGTTTTCAGATAATGCAAAGCAGGGTAAATTTTGAAACATGTATTTTATTATGCTTAGTCCCACTGAAAACTGTCATGCACTGCTTCACAAGTAATATAGATAGCATCATAATTTTACAATCTTCTACTGTAACAACACTTAGGAGCCCAAACCTATAAAGGTACAATGCAAAATTCTACAAAGAATTTATATATATTATGATCAGTTCATTACTTGAAAATATTTCTCATTATAGTTTAATTTTAAGTAAGCCTGTAAAGAATTTAAGAAGTACAGTCTGACAAATACTATATCCTTTTAGGCATTTCCATAACTGCATATATCAAGTAATTGGCTTGCTGTACATCCCATAACCAGCCAAGAAGACACATCACTACTTACTGTGTATTTCTGTCATACGAACTTTACAGTGCAAGATGTAATATATAAGTAGAACAGCAACCAACAACCATGAGAGGTTTACAAGTGGAATAAGCCAAGGGATACTTGTTTACAAAGCTTTTAGAGTTGAGATGAAAGAGACATCTGCTAACACAGTCAGAGGTGAAAGCCCTGCCAGCATGTGCATCTCAGCAGCACATAGCCTCGACCAGGTGACACTTGGGTCCATCTCTGATGACACACTTAGACATGAGATTTTGCCATTCTGACCTACACAGCCATCCCAGGCCACAGTGCCATGCAAGCAACCATCTACAACATTCAGGCTTCCATTGCTAAGCTTTCAACAAAGGCAAGGAAGTTCTCTCCAAAGGGAAGAATTGGCTACATAAGTGGTCACAAAGCTGGTGCTTGCAACCATAAAAGCACTTGCACGTTTCAAGTAATTTTTTACAAATCAAATCAGATGTGAAATACAGGAATTCATAAATACATTGAATTATCACAGGAGGCACAAACTCTTAGTCACACAAGACAGAACAAGAAAGATCTGATTTAAGAAATAAGAACTCATCCTACAGCACTTCAGTTTATTAATGAAACGTTATTTTCCAGTTTAATCTCAATTATTTTGCTTTCATGTGTGTAGCCAGAAGAGATTAAAACACTTGTTGCAAAACAACATACACTATGAGATGGCTGTAAACCTCTCAGGACAGTTTATACTTCAGATTATCTTTCCAACTTCTTTTTTCTTCTAAATATGCAGAACTGACTGTCAAAGCCTGTATTTTTGTCATCTTTTTTCAACTTTATGAAAAGCTAATAGATTATTTATTTTTGGCAAACTTAGAACAGTTTTAAGTGGAGTTTAAAAGATCAAAGTGTTATATTAGTCAAAGCTGAGGCTACATGAATCTTCAGTGAGTTTCTCCACTTCATATTCTCAAACTAACTCTGATAAAAAATGCATGATGTAAAATCAAGAGACACAATTTATTTACAATTATAATCTAATTACAGCAAGCACGGAAAGTATAATAGTAGCATAAGACATTCTATTATGCTACTAATTCTGCAATATTACACTGAACGATTGTATTCATTTTAAAACTCATTTATATCCAAAGAATAGCTGTACAAGTAAAAATGGGATGAATATGCTTGCTTTCAAAAAATGAAAGAAGTATGTGATGTTCTTCCTTATTTTTAAATAACCTCAGCAAAACTGCAGTTAGAACTTTGGATGTCTAATGTAGGGTCCATTCCCATAGCTACAGTTCATTAACTGTTTCATGAAGTTTTCCTTTCTGAACAGAAAAAAAAAAATATATCATTCTCAAACTAAAACTGATGAAAAAAATTCAAGCAACTAGTAATTGTTTCTTTACTGTGTACATAAGCCAGTATGAAATGCTGTCTTTAATATTTCACACTATTACAGGTGAAAGTTATCAAAACCCCCCCATCTATCTCCTAGCCTGAAGACAACCAGTTTCAGTAAGAACAAACTCATCTTGAATTTTAACTTCCACAAAGCGATCAAAGAATCTAAGTAAGAATTAGAATTACAACCTCTCCTAGATTTGTAATCAGACAAAATACAGATCTGAAACACTTCTTAGTAATAGCTCCATTTGTCAGTGTTCATACTACATAGACAACCAATTTAAAGAGCTTTCTATACAGGCTTTTTCTGTCACCCCCACATCAATGCATGCCTCACAACAGATCACCAGCTACTACTACACAACCACATTCTGAAGGAAACATTAAACATCTGTCTGATTAGATAAACTCAAGGTCAGTTTCCAACTTATATAATTAATTAATTGCATCCCCTGAAATAATAAAACCAAACCAAGCTGTTTTGTAAACAGCTGCTTTCTGTCTGTTTCATTTCAAAGTTCCAGGGGAAAAAGCATTAAAAAAAAAAAAAAAAAGTTTAAATACTGTAAAGTTGCTCTGCTTTCACGCCATGCTAAAAGCCCAAAACAAGCCTCCAAAACTTCTTCTCCACAGGTGTCAGAACTTTCCCCTCTATTCCTAGTTACAGAACAAAGTGCTAAATCTGAGGACTGTGAGACTGGAGTATGTCTTCAAACGTTCTGATCTGTACAACAGAGGGGTCACAGCACCAGAACAGAGACCTACTTTTGCTGCCTGGCCTGCATCCCACATGCTCCTCACAAACGACACTAACCCCTGGATTTATGGCCACCTCCATTTCCTGGAATCCACTTTCTCTTCACCCTTCACCCCAGGTATGATCCTGGGAGAGCAAAGGCCTCACTGCTCCTGTTGGCAGCTCTGGGTTCTGCTGCTCCACTCCCCCAGCAGCGCCGTGCTTGCAGCAATAACCAGGATCACATTCCACTAGTAGCTCGTATTCAATGTGCCTTCTGGTTACCAAGATAAGTGACAAGAGAAGCTATTTGGTGCAGTCCTCTTCTTTACCCTCCCTGACAGAAAAAGAAGTGTTGTCGATCAACATCAAGAGATTGTAGCTACTACATCCTTCACCTCCACAAGCTCATCTCAAATGCACGGCCATAAGCATCTCTAGTTAACATCACACCACAACTGTACAGAACTTTCACCACTGGGCACAATTACATGCTCCCTAAACCTAAGCAAAGTTGCAATGGAGATGCAATCTACTGAACCAAAAACAAAGATTAGATGTGCTAAACTTTTATCTCTACACTAATGACATGAAATTCAAGTGGGGGAAAGAAACAAAAAAAGTGCTACCCAGCCTCCTGCATAGGCCTGTGTTCTGAAACCAGTGGAAGCAAGAGTCAGCAATGAATTATCTCTCATTCCCAGTATTTTTTTTCCCATGATACCATTCTGTGTTCTCAAGTATAGAGAATGTTGGTAACAAGAATATAGAGATTAACAGAGTTAGTACAACATTATTAAAGCTGTCTGCATGTATGTATTTGATGTCAAGAGCCGTCTCTATTTTGAAATGCAGAGGTTGAAAATGAGAAAAGAACTGTATGTTCTCTCCTTTCCCAAATAAAAGCTAAATTCCTACTAGAATTTAAAACAGAAATTTAAAATAAAAATCTCCATTTTTGCTGTTCACATGTACATGTTCAACAGTCTGTCTCCTAATTTTGGAACCCCTACATAACCAGCAACAGCAGCTGAATATGTGCACTGATCATATAGAAGCTACAGCTCCTTCTGCCAAGCCATCTAATTGAAGAAGTTTCAGTCATTCCTGTCAAATTAAATTTGGGCTGGAATCTACCAAGCAGAGCCAAACTGTGATAATATTAAGGTATTAACTCATTGGCAATACAGTCACTGATACCACTCTTCAGGCATCAAGGAATGACACTAAAAGACACTTTGGAGACAGAGACTCCCAAAAATGGCACTAAAGTTTAAAGAACAATGTTTTTAAAATATGGATACGTTTTTAAAGCTGTAAAAATATTGAATTGTGCCTTTGATTATGTCTCTTCTATATTCAAGACATATTTTCATTTAGGTATTTTCTGAGCTGAAAAATCCGCAACAGTATCACATATGCTGAGGTTTCTAGTAGCTGTAATAAGACCATGATTTTGCTGGCTACAGTGTTGTGAAAAAATAATTTTACTTGCCCTAATTTATTTGGTTTTGAAAAGCATAGCTGGTCTCATAAGAGACCACAGCAATCCAGAAACACCAGTCTATATTTCAATTTATTGACACTCATATACTTCCTATAAAAGAGGTGATGATACAGATGGAAGATAAAGGTCAGCATTAGGGAAAATGTCAACTCAGTATCTCAAAACTATTTGAAAATTCACTGCTTTACATGTGTTATGAGAAAGCACTTAAAAGAAACAGGCTGAAGGACTGAAAAACTGCCCTTATGAACTCTTCAGTGTTCACACAACTTTAATTCTCTCCAGTAATCTGTAAAGCACAGTCTGCAAAGTTCATTTCTCTTGAATACTATAAAAAGAGTATAATTGTTATTCTACCTTGTCTTCTACGCAGAGGGGCTTTAATATTTGCAGTAGATGTGCACCTTACACTAAAACAACCGCAAAGTATGTTGGTTTAGCCAAAAAGTAACAAAATGAAACACAGGCACAGCCTTGTTTAGTTTCCACTATTTCTAATCATATCAACAACAACAGTTTATATTTTTAGCCAAGGAGCATGAGCACAAAGACCAACCAACAGCAAAACCAGTGGAATTAGTGCAGGAAAAATCAGCCACATAAGTCTTATTAAAGCTCTTAAAAATACACTGCTAAAAGTACTTCAAAGGACAATAAGCCATTATATTTGTACCAAAATCACAAACCAACCAATTTTTTCTGCTGTGCTTAAGAAATATAAGCAGCAGAACGACCAGCACCACTTTCTCTGAATAACTATTTCAGGCCATGTAACTCCTGCTTCCTGCAATGGTAAGAAAACAACAGGAACAGTCAAGGTCTGCATCAACAGGATTTTGGGTTTTTTTATCCTTGATTAAACAGATGCGTCTTAGACTTCATCGGGGTCAAAAAACAGCACCTCAGAGACTCCACTTATCAAGCATTGGTGCAAGCACCAGTCACTACTATTCATTTCACCAGATGAACCAAATCAAACAGCTCAAACTCCCAACCCTCAGGTCCCTACATACCTGCCCTTGTAAGGTTATCCGGCTTCTGTCTTGCGGATGCTGATTAGAAACTGAAGAATGCCAAGGATGGATCTGACTCTGAGACTGTGCCCGAACAAGATCAGATGACTGAGTTACTTGCTGTGGGGTTATATGATGTTCTAGGTCATGCTCTAAAACATGGCTTGTGCTATCCTGAACAAATGCAGAATCATCAAACTGTGGCAGAAGATCTTCCTGAAGGAGGTCATCTGGATCAAGTCCTGTAAATGGTTCATTATGAGTCTCAACTTGATGAAGTAAGTTGTCATCTAATGATGTAAAACCATTGCTTTCAATAGGGTCAGTGAAATGGCTTATCTGAGAAGCAGAACCAGTAGAAGCTGGAAAATTAATATTCACAGGAGAGAGTTTTGAACTACTAAAGTTGCCCTGAGGATGCGCAGAATGCAACATTTGAAAACTATTTGAATTCAAAGGTGTATTAGGATTCAACATGTGCTCAGTTGCTTCTTGCTTGGTCCCTGTTTGAGATGTAAAGGCATCACTTCCAGTGAAGTCAGAGATAGAGTGTGTCTGCTGGCTAGTAGAAAGAGCTGTTGTAGACTGAAGAAGGCTGGTAGGAGAAATGTGGTTACTAGAATAAGAATAAGGAGATGAAAATTGTTGGCTATTATTGACAGAACATGGAGTAATAGTTGGGGACTGTCCATCGAAATTTGCATCTTGATTCCCACAAAAATGTATTGAAGCACTTGCAGTTTGAGAAAACTGTTGAACAGACAGAGGCTGCTGTGAAGTTGATTGATTAGAAACTGAAGGTGGGTGGTTAACACTGACTCTGAGAGAAGTAGATACATTAACTTCCATGAAGTCTTTTGGCTGACTCAGAGCATCTTGCCCCGTGTTGTTTCTGCTTTGCTGCGGCCGTAGCGAGGCACACTGATGCTGTGGTTCATTAGCCTGAAATAAGGCAAAGTCATGGTGTGCTACAAAGCTTTTGTTTTGCTGCATAGACTGAGAATGTCCTTGGTGAAAAGGGGACCCATTTTGATTCGAAACAGTTGTGGCAGTTTGATGACCCCACATAGGGCTACCATCAGCCACATCTGGAAACATCCCATTCGACTGGTTTTGCGGATGAACAGGTGAACAATTGAATTGAGAGTGTGGTGATAAGACATTGTCAGCTGAGCTATTAAAAGACTGATTTACTGAGTGAAGCTTCAGGGAATCATACTGATTCAGCTGATCAAACTCACTCATCTTCTGTTGATTTTGAGCATCTTGCACATGGTTCAATGAGTCTATGTGCAAAGGTTCAAATTCTGCACCCAAATTCAATTCATCAACAAGTGAAACAGGTCCAGGTTGAACAAAGGCATCATCTGACAAACCTTCTAAGGTCTCACTAAAAAGATTGGCATCATCAAAAAAATCCATCATAGGATCAGTCATCTTGCTAGGTCTGTACTGCTTTTTCTCTCAACTCCAAATGGAGTCAATTTTGGCGCTCTGCAGTGAACAGAAACAAATGACATCCAGCAGTCACCACCTTATCCAAGGCATGCCAACATCCATTAGTGCTTCTAATGAAACATTCGTCTTAAAGTGTTAAAGCATCCTGTAGAAGTGGAAAAAAAAAAGAGAAAGAAAAATTACTTCAATGACTCTCATCATGGGTCGTTCCCCTCCCCAACACTCGTACAGTTGTTATTTGTTCCTTATCCTCAACATTCTGTGCAGTGTTTATCATTTTTGCACCTTATGTAATTACAGTAACATTTGCTGGTTTAAATGTAATGGTCACATTTTTTTCCTTCAGTTTGCTCTATTTCCTAAGCACAGTTTGAGTCACCTTTTCCATTTTCATTAAACTAACAAATGGTAACAGAACTGTGGTTTTAGTAGTTCAGAAGGAAAAATTGTTTGCAAAAACAAAAATATAATACATAAAATGTGTATTATAATTCTGTATGTTTAAACAAGAAATGTGAGAGGTGTTAAACTACATTTAAAAAAAGCTGCCTTGACTTCATCAGGAAAAGTTGAGATACTCTTGCTTCTAAGTTACATAAAGTAAGATTCTGAAAAACTGTGGTTTATCTCACTTGCACTTAACAGAACTCTTAATTAAAGGAAAGAAAAGAGGATAAATACAGTCAACGCTAAACAAAGGAAAATAACTACCTTTGGCTTAAAAGAGTTTACACTTTCATCTAGTTTTGCCACACAAGCTGTTTTTCTTTTTTATTTATTCATAGTATCACTGAGTGATCACTTCTGAAATAGTTTGCAATGAGGGATTTCAGGCAAGAGGAGATGTAAAGGATGCTTAGTTTAACTTTAGCCTTAAAACTTGCACATTCATAGTGTAATCAAACAGAATGGGAAATGAAAGAAAATATGTCTCTGTGATAATTTACTTCCCCAGATAACTAATAAAACTCTCAAAGAGAGGAGCAATTATTGTAAATAAGCATCTTCATGGAATAATAATTCATCTATCTTGTCAATACATATATCTAATTACTATGAAGAAAAAAAAATTAAACTGACACAGATTTTATTTAATTCCTGACTGTACTACTAAAATCACCTCCACTCTCCTCCTCCATTTAAATTTCAATTCTTTATTAATTAATTCTCCTAAGAATAAAGTGAGTATAGGATCCTTCCAGATATGGACATCCTGGCATTCTGAAATACCCTCGAAAGGACAAGGTTCATGTTGAACCTATTAAATGCAAAGGAGTCTTAGACAAGCTGATGAAAACCTGTTCTTACACTCCTACTCCAATTAAATTGTTATGACCATAGGCAGAAAACTAATGAAAGAGAGGGGAAAAGCCTCTTCTTCCATACAGGTGAAAAAAGTTTGTGTTTTCAAAATAAAGTGTTTCACCACAAGCAATCACTGTTATGTTAACATCACATTGTTTTATCTAATTAATTACCAGCAAACATGAACAGTCTCCCCCCCAAATAAAGCTGAAACATATTTAAAGGTTTGCCATCTTAAGATATGCTGAAGTATCTAGAATTTAAACAGCAATTTTTTAGACTGCCAACTGTATCATTTATGTCTTGCACAAACTATCACATTTGCACCAAGAAGTATTAGGCTATTCTGGAAACATAATTGACTCAGAACAGAAATATATCCTAGCTCTTGGATTTTTTTTGCATCTGGTCACTATTCATTACATTGAAGGCCTATATTTGCTATAAGTTATTAGTTCTTAACACCAAGACATATATGTTGAATTAAAGATTTAAACCAAAGTACTAGAACAGGAAAAATGATAATAGATCCTGCAAGTTCAAGTGAATGAAAAAAAATAGGAAGTTCTGCTTAACTCATGTTTTTAATTTAAAAATATAAAACTATCTTTTCAATTACAAACAGAATATAAATCAATGCAGTCTTCTTGATCCTCTTAATCTGAAAAAGCAGTTCTCAGGTACTGCTACTATAAATTTAACTTTTTTTAAACTTTAAAAACTTTTACACATTTTGTTACATTCAAAACCACTTGGAAATGAAACTGGCTACACTCAGACCAGTTTTGTTCCTTCCCTTAAGTGTGTGTGCAATGAGAATTAATCAATACCAGAGCTAGTTTGGGACTTGTTAAACAAATACTCAAAAAAAAAAAATAAATCAATCATTTCTCCATAATATTCAGAAATTATAGACACATTCCCTCTGCAGGATTGAAAATAAAAGATAGCTACACTACCATTATTTGTCAGATTTAATTATAACTAAAGCTTTGGCCAAGTTAAAAAGTGCAGTAAATTAAATAATACAGAAGTTAACTTCCCACTGATGTGCTAATATAAATTATATTCTCTCATAGATTTAAAGATCAATGCACATGTTCAATTTAAAATGCACAGAGGGACAGCACAATTTCCTCAAAATCCCAGAAACACAGATGATTAAAACAGAACATTTAGAGATTTAGTAGAGATGAACTCTTTTTATTCCCTGCTAGAAAGGAATAAGTCTTTGTACAAGAGTGACATGGCAGGGGTTTGGAACTAGATGATCTTTAAGGTCCCTTCTAAGATGAACTATTCTATGATGCTATGATATCTGTAGCTAAATATGGATTGAAAAGATTTTCTCCTATTAGTGTCACTACAAGCAAGGAGAAAACTTGATTAGGTAGCCTGCTAAATTAAACAAAAAATACACAACCAATTATATATATACACATTATTTTATTAAAAAATGGCTTCCCATTCTCATATGCATTTATAATTATTTTTGAGTAAATGAGCCATCCCTTCAGCAAAATCTTACCCTCAACACACCAGTATGATTTAGACTTCTGTTTGCTACAGAGTTCACAGACATCATGACAAATAGTCAAAAGATAACTCAGGTACCTTGTATTTTGATTTAACTATTAGAAATTGAAAGACATGAAACTGATTTGACACTGTCTTAAAAGGTTCTGGTCCACTGCTACAGTTTCAACTCTGAGTAAGTGCATAAAGCTGGAACTAACAGGTTTGCACGTGCTTGTTGCAGTCAGAGTGGTCTGTTCTCACACCTGCACTGGTTTTTCATGAAACATCTCTGTTCCCCCCTCTACTCCCCACACATGCGCAAATTCCTTTCTACAATCTCCTCCTTTTTCACAAGTAGTATCTAGGAAATAAATATTAAAAGTTTATAGAAGAAAAAAATTTAAATCAGCATACATCAATTATTATGGTCATTCAGAAAAGTTCAAGTGAACCAACATGACAAATGACATTTCACCTGGAAAGAAAATCCACCTTCCAATGCAACTGAAGGCACATTTGTACCCCTCTCACAGCTGTTTGCCTTGCCTGTGAATGGGATGGCTGCTCTACCGAGAACTGCTTTGCTTCAGCTGAACAGTGCAAAACCACACCAAAGAGAAAGTACATCACAGAAGTCTCAGGATAAAACAGCATGCTGTCAAAAAGTCCTGCAGCATATGTTTGGGCCACTTAACTATACTCCTTGGAAAGAACCATTTTAATATTGATT
Source organism: Ceyx melanurus (assembly GCA_024611195.1). Classification (NCBI taxonomy): domain Eukaryota; kingdom Metazoa; phylum Chordata; class Aves; order Coraciiformes; family Alcedinidae; genus Ceyx; species Ceyx melanurus. Next base: position 8,358 of record JANHGL010015765.1, on the reverse strand, counting down.
TTTAACTCAAGGTAAATTTATGAAGTCTCAAAATGGCATTTCAACAGGCCATGCTATGGTGAGGACACATTATTACTTCACACATTACAGAATGTTATCTATTTTATTTAGACTTACAAAAGTTTAAAATACTGGTAGCAGTTATAAGAATTCATATTTTCTAGTGAGATTTTTCTGTTTGTTTTGTTCCTGCTGTTACGCAGTGGGGAGCATGTAATGCCATAAAGTTTCTTCAAATAAAATATGGTTTATGTTATTGAAAAAAAAAAATCAAAATGGCTTATTTTTAATTGCACAAAATTCAGATCCTTCCCTTTTGTTTCTTTCCAGGATAGAGTTTCTTTCTTCCCAAAACTCCAAATTCAGATGGTGAGATATGATGATTTACACAATTAAAGACTGCAGAACCTCTGCATATATCAGAACAGGAATATCAAATCACAGACCAATTTCTAAATGATTTACCTATACACCACCATGCTGTTTCTCTATCTGTAATACTAAGGGTTAGAGTGGTTTAGTTAGAAAATTGATACTTAGATATATGAAACTAGGTTACAAAGTTTAAAAACTAGCTTGGGTAAAAATGAAGAGCTAGCACAAGCACCTAAAGATCCTAGTACTATGAAAGGATTTGAGTAACCTGTGAGATCTAAAAATAAGTTGGTGAAACCTTTTAAGTTAAGAACATATCACAAGATATTCAAGGAAAGAGCCTGAGTCAAGATATAGATATATATAGATATACATATATATACTCACACAAACACACACTCACCCATAAATATAAAACGCATCTCTTGAATGATGATGAAGCTCAGAGATATGCTTTACATCCAGATGGATACCTCATCATTTGAGACCTGGAAATGAAGCATGGCAAACAAGTCACACAGTAACCAACTTCAGGAGTATATATTCAAATGTGCTACTTTAAACTTTGTTACCATAAAAATAGGAAGACCAGAACTAATACACAATCACTAGGAGTCATTGTTTGACATGTCTGATGAATAAGCCAAGTGGCAATTTTGCAGGACTACTGAAACACAACACAACCCTACAAACCTCTAGGGTTGAAGGGCAGAGTCTGTACCAGAATGCTAAAAGTTTTAAGGCAACTTTAAGGAACAATACAAGGGAGCAGGGGAGAGGGAAGTTTTGAGAAGTTCAGCAGTAAATAACCCAACCTAATTCGCCTGCAGCTACCCTATAATAAAGACACTACCTTAAGTTCTTGCTGATCAAAAACTACATTTCCATCACTGCATCCTTCACAAATCCTCAAAATAAAAATAGAAAGAGACATTTCTTACTATTTATGACAGTGTCCACTTGCTTGAACAGCTTCCAATATGGAGACAATTGTGAAGTACTTAAAAGTTAGAAAAATCCTGTGTGGAAAAGAAGAAAAAAAGAAATATAACTAAATAGAATTTATTCCAAATGTAAATACAAATAGTACTTCAGACAGTGGAAGAAACACTGATGATTAATAGTAAGTGCCAAGGAGAAATTTACACATGAGGAAAGTAAAGCCTTCTTAAGAAGCCAAATGGGATCTATTTCTTGAGATTCCCAAAGAAGCTATATTACATGGGAACTTTTAATTACATATATAGAGAGAAACATATATGTTACAAGTGAGATGATAAAAAAAACATGTTACATAAAGCCTCCATCTTTGGAAGAGAGTCCTAATGCTTGTTTTTGAATATCAAATGAGGAAAATTCACTGCAATTCCAGAAAGCTTCAACTTCATGAACTACAGCTGAAGTTGTTCTAAGCACACCTAGATAAACATGAAGCTACCTTAGAAAGGTTTTCCTTTTTAAAAAATTATCTTCCATAACCCAACTAATATAGTTTCCTCATAAAATACTAAAAAAAAAAGATACACATTTCCCTAAGTGCACACATATTTCCTTATGTACTTGATGGAATCCTAAAACATTATAATTAACAATAAAAAATTCTGGACAACAGTGATCTTTCTGTTTTCGGACACTAAACTGTAGACTTTTAAAACCATTAGTGTAGCAGGAAATAAACTGTTCATTTCAATTAGTTCCGAAGAAACACTTTATGCCAATTTCTATTTTTAAAAACATCATTAAGTTGAATAAAACAATTTCGTTTCATACAAAATTGTTTTGCACTTTAGCATCTTCAGCCTTTGCAAATACCTTTAGAAAATTTAACAGCACCAGTTTAAAAAGTTCTTATTTCAGCTTACCCCTGTCACCTGTCTGCCAAAGGTTACTGCCCTCAAAGCAGAACAGAACATGTAGGTGTGCATCAGCTGCTTCAGCATACACTCCCCCAAGTTTGTTTAATTTAATTTGGCAGAAGTTTGGAGAATCTTCTTTAAAAGAACAAAGTTTAATCCCAGTTATTTTAGTGAAAGCAGTTCAGGGGTTTGGCCACAAGACTACTGACGGAAGATACACTAGTAGTAACACCAGCTTTGCTCTTCAAACATTATTGTCATTGCTTCTCCAAAGTGTACCTGTGAAAACTTCCCTAAGTTTCAGGACCTCAGTGAGCTTGTTATTTTTTCTAAAAAATAACATTAAACCCAACTTTTTAAAAATATATCTGCCCACAAAACTTAGCAAACCTGTACCAAATAGAAATACCTCTTTTTACCCTCTTTAGTTGCCATTCAAGTTGGAATAACACATTCAGTGTAATGTATTTGTAGTTTACAGTTTACTTCTGGTCACTAGAAAGCCAGTTACACAAGCTTTCTTTTTAAACTTAAAAGAAAATCCTCTTGGTGCCATTGAGTTTTCTAATGTCAGCATTATAGGGTTTCTATAGTTTTGTCAAAAATTTCATCATTACACCTTAGTTTCTGAACTAATACAAAATAATATGAATGTTTCTGAATTCTTGTACCTTTCTCAAGGATCTATGTTGACATTTTAAGATATAGAGAAACATTTGCATTGAAAACCAGGAAAAACAAACAAACTAAAATCCCAAATAATAACAAAAACTCTTTTTGACATGTTGCCTAACCCAAGGTTTCATTACTAAACTTGCCAGCAGAGCCCTCTTTCAATTCACAATCTGATAAAACACTAACTTCCAATAAATCTCACATTCTAGCCCGATAACCATCTTTGTGAACTACTACAACTTTATCATCTGGAAATACCAACAAGGCAACCAGTCGTTTCTGTTTTACAGATGCCTTTGAATCATGATTGAGGAGTACAGACCAAGAGTTGTGAAGACTTGACACTGATAGACAGGAGTCTTCTCAGTGAAAAAAAGAGTGCAATTTCAAGTCTTGACACAACCAGATTAGGATCCTATGACACCAGTCTACTGAACAGAAAAGGTTCAGACTTCCCACTGCACACTACAGTAGCTGGCATAAGGAGTTTCATGTATAACACAAGTTTATACCTTTTAGAGTCAGACTGCATACAATTATTTTTAAAAACAAACAAACAAAAACAACCAAAAAGAAACAAACTATTTCTAAGAGTTTTGGTATGTTTCCCAAAATCATTCCTCCCAAGCATGTTAAGCAACACACTCCGAGTTTATTTGTTCAATATACTCTACTTAAACTAGAAAATTAATTAAAACTGATAACTCAAGCAAAACTACATTTCTATCTTTATTTTCATGGTTTCCACCACACTCAAGTCATGTTCCTGAATTCACCTGCAGTAGACAGAGGCTCCAGATGAATTCTATTATATTAACAACACTCTGCCACAAATTTTGGAGGAATTCCTGAATTTTAGTGAACCAACTTTTTAGCACTGGTCACGCAACAGCAGGGAAAGTAACCAAGAATGAATTGCAGAAGGAAATAATTTGGTAATCAGACTTACTACATTTTCTAATATGACTCAGATACAAAAAAAAAAGTTTGAATTACTATTGGTCTTCAAAAAGAAGATGGCAACATTTTTTCATCTTCCTGCAAATTTTAACTTTAACTTAACTTTGTTTAGGATTACAACACAAGTATCTTAAAAAAACCACCCCAAAGATGCATGTACACTAGCAGCCTAATGACATTCATATTTGGTATCTCTCTGGTGATCTGCATGGATAAGTAGAAGATCTGAACACATTTGCTCACAGACAGGTGTCATATCATACCAATGCATTTCTGCTGAAATCTTGAGTTTTCAAAAAATGCTTCCTCCATTGTAACTTGCTTCTTGCAGCTTAGTAAGTGAAAACAATGCTAAGGCAGCACTGAAAGGGGAACTAGGTTCTAAGGTGCTTCTTTCACTAAAGCTCATTCTAAGAGGTAGCTGTTTATCCATCTGTATATACTACTATATGTTTTGAAAGTCCTACTAAGATGCTAATGTTGCTACAGTCAAGCTATAGCTTCACTAACCACATTGTTTGAAATAGAGATGATCTTCTGAAAGTTTTTCAACACTGAAGTTACTCAGAAACACAGTCATTCTAAAACACACACTTCTTTTTCATTTAATACTTCAGAAAAAAATACAGCTTAAAAGAAGGTATCTTCTCCCTGCATTATTGTAAAAATTGTCTCATGTTCAGCCCGTTTGACTTGTGGTCAGATAGCTCTCACATTCATGAATTGGCCAGACAGATAAAACACTAAAATCCTCCTATTCCTTCAGCAAAGACAGAGATGCAAACTCCTTCTGGCAGTTGTTGTATCAGCAAAAGAAGTACTTTGTAGCACTGCAGTCTCTTTTGCTGAAGAGAAAACACAATATTTCATGAATATCCTAAATGTGCAATAATGTTAACTCTCAATTCTTGAATGTTCTGACTAAATACACAGGTGGTTTCTCCATTACCCACTTGTGTGCACACAGGCACCCAGCATTCCTGAAGCACCATTTCCAACTACAGTAAGAACACTAGAAAACAGAATGAGACAACACTACATGAACCTGAGTAAGTGTGAGATTTCCAAGTGTTCATTAAGATCACAGCTTTGTGGTTTGATAGAACCAAGACCATTAAAAGGACAAATATAGATAGCTCAGTGGAAGAATATAAAGTATACACAAAAAAAAGCAGTTTGGTTAGAAAAGAAACTGAGTGCTAAGGGTTACCAGCACTGAGAATGACTGAGAATTTAGTTCATATATAGTGGTGGAAAAAGGTAGAATACTGCAATCAGTGATGAAGAAGATCATGCCGTTCAACTGCATCAGATCCAACTTACCCTCATCCTAAAATGCATTAAGAGTCCAAGGCAGACAATGATGCAGTGTTTGGATACTTATTTTGAAAACACTGATATGAACAAAAACCACACTACAAGGAATCCAGACCCACAAAATACCTAATTGTCCAGCTCATCTGTACTTTGGAAGTGTTTGAAGGATACATATATTCTAATTATTGGGGAAAAAATGTACTGAAAAATTGTAGCATACACCAGAAAAAAATACAACTAGTCTGATAAAGCAAGTAAGAACAGAAATGCAGCTATTTATTTATGGGTTGCATAAACAAAGCGATTTTAAAGCAGCAGGTCAATCTTTTTGTATTAATCTGCCTGCATCACTAACTTGCTCTTTCATAAAATGAAACAAACAATTACTGTTTTAGGGCCTTTGTAGGCTCTTAGTAGTGTTTCATGTCATACAGCTTTTAGATAACATCACTAAAAATACTTTAAAAAAAAACTCAAAACCACACCACCCTGTGCTTTCATCAACATTTTTCCATGACTGAATTCTTGGACTAATCTTCAGGAGCATTTAGCACCAGCAGCTCATGTGAAATGAGTAGGTGCTGAGATTCCTCAAAATTATTGGAAAAAATCTTAGACTTAAAAAGACTTAAAATTCCAGTTCTTTTGAGTAAAAATGACAGCTATACTCACAGTGAAATAAGTTAATACATCTTCATCATGAAGAGCAACATAAATTCCTATAAATAGAAGTCCGTTAAATACAAACAATTAAGGTAGAAGTCCATTAAATACAATTAAGCTAGAAGTCCGTTAAATACAAAGTAAACTGGCACAGATGCATTGAAAGTACTTAGGTGCCTGCCCTTAGCATCTTATAAATGCAAAGTAAAGGGATGTAGCTTAACCCACCAATGGGAGAGGAAAAAAAAGAGAAAAATGAGAAAGCTACTTCACATGTACTCTAATGTTAGAGAGTTTCAAATGGGCAGTAACCACAGAGCTGCTGACATCTGAAGTTCACATCCCACCTTACTGCCCACTAACTTGTCTGTGCCTTTGATTTCTACCCAGGGCCTGGGCCATAGATCACAGATTTGGTTAACTTTCAAAAACATGTATATTCATATTTGCTCTTTGGTTTACAAAAACTGGGCATTGAAGTCCATAGTGCTTCACTCTGTGAGAGACTGGGGAGGTGTAGAAACTTCATGAGTAGGTAAAACCAAAAAATATTGCTACCCTTTCTCTAACACTTAAAATGGAAATAATAATTAAGCTTAAAATATTTACCTTGCAAATGAAACCTGCAAAAAGTTGAACTATGCACCAATATATTAAAACTCAGAGCCAGGCTAAAAACCCAGATATTGCTCAAAGATGACTAAATGTTAATAATCTGCCTTGAATACTAAACATATTTATATGTGCATACAGATTAACTATCAAGCAAGGTGAAGTAATTATTATTGTAACTGAAAGCTGCCAAATGGGAACTTGATGGTGTCAAATGACACAGGTTTAAAAACAGATGCAGAGAGCTCCTAGGACTGATGGGCCTAGTTTTCCTGAGAGAGAAGGATTACTTTGTACTGCTACTTCTCAAAGACAAGAGAACTAGAAACAGACTAACCCCTTGCATAGACTATTATTTTGTCTCCAAGCACGAAGTGTAGCACTAATGCTTCAGATCTCTTCCACATAAAGCAGGCAGACTGAGGTGTATTTTGTTGCACTGAAGTTAAACAACTTCCATAAACTGAAAGAAGTTTTTAGTTGCTAAAAATACAAGGCACTTAAGATACAAAGACAGCAAGGAGTGCAAACTATTTCTTATTAATTTAAAGTGTATTCTCAACCTCGGCATCCATGCTACACAGCCAAACGAGATAATTATGAACTCTCCTCACCTGGTTTTTAATCTGTTTTAAAAAAAAAGTCTGAAAAGAGAATGAAGAGGTTTTAACATTTATTTAAGCCTCAGGAGAAAGTAACAATTTCTCCACTAGAATAAAGATGCATGCCACCTATACACCCAGTGCTACACACAGTACCAAAAGCTAGCCTCAAAATCCTCTCCTCGTCATCCCTGAAGGAAGTCAGTTTGCAATCCCTACCTCAAAATTGTCAGTCCATAAACTCTACTCTTGCACACTTACACAGCAAAGTCTCTTTTTAAGCCTCCACCCATGCAGTGGGAACCTGCAGCCATGCACCACTGGTTCTCCTTGCCCCAGAAATCTTCCAGCCCACAAGGACAGCAAACTGTATGCCCATCTCCATCTCTCCCTGACACACCTCACCCAATGCCAACACTCCTCCACTTCCATATTCTTTTCCCCTGCTCCCACGTCTTCTGCTGTCATGGATCCAAAACAAACTCAGCTCCTTTTTTCCCTACTGCTTTGCTTGCCCTGGGAAATTATTTTGATTCCTCCCTCTGTTCACCTCTATTACCTTGCGTGGCAAGGTCTAACATTCACACTTTTCTGCCTGAGAGAGTGCCACATCCCTGCCGCACAGCTCCCTTCATAAACGATGTAAGGTGGCTGGAGATATTCTTGCCCTACCTTCCTCCACCCACCCCTTTCCTCCTACCACCTTCTCACTGGGACAGAGACATTCGACCTCTTTCTCCGACTTCCCTCAGAAGGAAACCAGCCTTCTTCCCTTCGGCCTGCCATCTTCTTACCTGCAAGAGGCCGGGGGCAGGTCATCCAAGCTCGACACCACCCCTCTACCTAGGGAAGGCCCAATTGCTCCCTTCCAAACTTTACCCCCACCCGCCTCTGTGCCCGCGGGCCCCGCGGCACCTCCTCAGCCCCGCTGCGGGGCACTGAGGACGCGGGTGGCGGGGTCCGCATCCCCGGGCGCCCCCGCCCACCCCGCCGCCTCCATCCTGCTCCGCTCCACGCTCGCGGCCCCGTGGAAAAGCTCGCCCCGCCGCCGCCCTCCTTCCTCCTCCCACCTCCGCCGGAGAGGTACGAAGGGGCCGGCGGGGAGCCCCCGGCCTGCAGGCTCCGCCGCCGGTGTCGGCAAGGGGCGGAAGCAGGTCGAGGCGCGGCGGCGGGGAGAGCCCGGGCGCCGAGCAGGCCGCGCCGCGCGGGCCCGGGGCGGAAGGGGGGGCGGGGAGGGGGCTGACGGGGCTCCGGGGCGAGCGGGGGTATCCGGACCCTGGAGCGCGGCGTGCTCGGGG
>JANHGL010015764.1:25089-57781 GCA_024611195.1 Ceyx melanurus | reverse complement strand
TAGCCTGCCTGGCACCTAAGGAGTTTGTTTTTTTTGAAGAAAGCGGCCCGGGAGTAGTTCTGCCCCAACACACCGTTAGAGGGGGGTCTGGCAGCCGGGCGGCGGTGGGAGAGATGCCGGGGGGCGGAGGGGGGGACGCGCCGCCCGAAGCTCCCCCCTCCGCGCAAATCCTAAATGGGTGTCTGCAAGAGAGAAGCACAAAAGCCCTCTTTTCATGACAAACCAGCACGGAGCGAGCACGCTTAAAAGTAGCTGTAAGTATTGTGCTGGCCAGCCAGCAGAAATAACGCCCCGATGGGCGGTAATGGTGGGTAAGGGCCTATAAGCATGCACGGGTGCTGATTTACATTAAGAAAGAAAGAAAAAAAAGGAATAAAAAAAAAAGAAAAAAAAAGTTTCCCGTTGGTAGAATTATATTCCTGCTTTTAAAGTTACTCAGCTCTGCCCGTGGCAGCCCTTTCACGGTTACAAGTAGGGCTGCTACACCAAAGAGATGAAAATAACTAGCTCGTGCCTGGGAAGGATGAAATCCAAGTGAGAAGGTGCTGGATATGAGCTGTGCAGGACCACTCAGCTATGGAACCACCGTGCAGTCCAAGGCAGCACATCTCCACGGACAGCAGCTTCCTCTCTGCCAGAGGTGGGTTGGTGGCACAGTAGTGAGGGCTAAAGAGGAACCCTGGAGTTTAAACATAGATTGAGGATGCAGACTCTGAAAGTAGTTAAAATGATGATACTGTGGGGCATAGTGGGATCTGTGTCACAAGCAAGTTGGATAGCCATTGGCACACTTACCTGAGAAGCATGAGGGCTTCCTACAAAGAGAATCTCCATCAAGAGAATCTCAACTGAGATCTGATTTTAATTCCAGTTCTGATGGATCCAGCGTTATGAATCCGTTTGATTTGGGAGCAAGAAATAAAATCTTCTATTCACTCACAGCAAAGAGACATTTCTCAGCCTTTTTTTCTCACCAGTCTACAAAAATCCACAGAAATCACCTGTCTGTGGAGGAAAATTTGAGAAGACAAATTACTTGAGTTCTAGGTTTCTCTACAGAAACACTTTGTTGGTATAGGCAGAACCTGCTTAGGACAACTGGAGAAGGACTGGCAAAATTATTTGCCCTGCCCATTGAATTTACATGCCACAGAAATGACTTTTCAGCCAGTGTACATGCAGAGCTACCTTTGAACTAGTGTCAAAGATGGCATGATCTTGTCCACCAAGGCTGTTTATGAGAGTGAAATTAATTTTCTGACATAGCTCAAGGTGTGGTAGTGTGTGGGGAAGATTATATGCCTGCATTTTAAGTCATGACTCAGTTGTTTCAAATGACATGTTTTTAATCTCTTAAATCACTCAAAGGGGCCTATTTTTTTTTCATTGTGCTGAACATCAAATATTTTCCCTCTGAATACCAGACCTCTTAAGTTTAAATTGATGTATCATGATTTAGACCTTTACGGAGTCTGCTCATTACTCAGCAACCAACACCTCTCAACTCAGGGTTAAAATAGAGCATTCAGTGGTTTTGATACCCATTGGTATAGGGCTGTCATGGGGAAATTGGGCTTCAACAAGGCTCTGCACACCCAAAACACATGCAACCTCCACCTGGAGTGCTACCTTTCCTTCCTGAAGTAAGTATTTTAGTTTTAAAGAGCATGGAAGCATTTGCAAGCATACCAGCTCATCATACTGTGACCCATGCTCGTGTCCCCCTCCTATGTTACAGATTTTGCTCACACCAAGCCTATACAACCTGTGAAAAATTCTATCCTCACTGCTTTCCTTAAATCCTTAAGCATCTCCATGAACACAGCCCTGTTCCCAAAGCGTCACCCAAATTTCTATTGTCAGAATGTCTCCACTACAGCCATTGGGCGAGCTAAACCCGCTTTAATACCACAAGGAATTCAGTGACCACAACAAAAAGCAACTGGGACTTACTGGGGTGCAGTCAGGCACTCCTCTGCAGGTGGGACTGGAGTAGTTTCAGTCTCCTCAGCTGCCCCACACTGCTCCTCTGGTGATGGTTGTATCCAGCAGCAGAGCTGTGCTTGCAAGGTCAAGATCTTCACTCCTTACTCCTGGAAAGTCTGTTGGATTATCTGACGTTGTGTTGGAGGCTGCTAAAGCTGATGTTGCAGATACTGCTTTTGGGACACTCAGTGGCCCTTGTTCTGGCAACTTGGACATCTCACTAATGGTTTTGCCAGGGATTACCAGAAAAAGAAATTAATTGGTGAGGTTGTCTCATTGTGCTGACTTCTCCCCATGAGTATGTAGCTTTAGGCACATTGTCCCCGTGGTCATTTCCATCCTACTGCAGAGAAGTAAACCAAGTCCTCTTGACTTTTTAAGTAAATGCTTGGAAGGAAGCTAAGAAATCAACCTTGAACCACAGGGATTGCTGAGCTGCATCAAGAGAGGGGTCAGCAGATATCTGACAGCACACACCCCTTCCAGCTGACACCAGCTCCCCCAACAGCAGTTACTGGTTCCATCTTACACCATACAGACCTATTTTTATCCTGTTTCAGCTGGCACAAGTAGGTGAGCAGCACCCATCAGCCTATAGCTGCCCTACAGCAAATACACAGAAAAGGGTAGTTCAAATATCATAAATTAAGCAAATAAACACAAAACCCAAACCAGGGGGAATAATGGGATGTGAAGCAACACATTCTAGGATGTAAAACATTTATAATTTCAAATTGTTGAAGTCATAAGAGGATATTTAAAAGGGCCTTTCACGCAGCAAATTAATTTAAAGACCTAGTTGAAGAATTTATTTTATATTCACAACTCCTAATGTAATTTGCATTTATCAGTCCATCCATCTGCCTCCTCACCTAAACACTTCTCTTTTGCTTTATATTTCAGACCAAATCTGATGTCTTGACATGGAGAAGTTACTTCATCAGGCACAGTGCCTCACTGACATTAAAATTTTGTATTTACTGTTTCTCACCAGAATTTATATGGGGTACATAGACAAAAACATGAATTTTGAGCATCCTATCAAGTGATAATAACAATGTATCATTTTCTCTTTAAAAATTTTAAATTTTCAAGTTATTTGGTTTCTTGGTTAGGGAAAGCAATGTAATGGGAATGACATTGCCAAGACCTGGCAACCAAAGCCTCCCACAACTGAATGAACACTGAGCAGAGACTGAAATGGTTTTCACTCATATTTTCCAGGAGGGTGTAAAGCAGTGAAATGACTGTTACGTTGCACCAAGCTCAGTGAAAGAAGCAAATGCTGATTTCAGCAGTAGAAATATTTCCATTAAATGTGGTCCTGAAGTTCAAAGCCCACATGGCAGGCAGTATCATGCTGGCCACATCTTTTAACTCACTGTTCATTCAGGTGTGTGGTTCTACACTCAATGTAGCCTTCAAGAGAATAACTTAATATGTTAAAAAAAAAAATAATAAAATGAAGACAACCCCAGGAGTGCCCCATGCTCTCTGTGCTGGGGGCCAGAGAAAAAATCAAAACCTCTGGATGCCTGCTGGCTGCACCCTTTGAGATAAAAGGGCAGTGGAACCTCATTTGGAAGGGAAAAAAATAAAGAAATTTTAAAAAGTCAGGAGCAGGATTGCAGGAATTTTGCACAATGGTGAAGCAAGCAGCAAGGAGCAGAATACATGGGCTGGCACATGCCTGAGAGCCAGCAGCCCAGCTCAGCCCCTGGCAAGGCCACAGGCACCCACAACCTTGGGGTCTGTGGGGTGCATCATGGCTTGGGTGGGATCAGTCCCAGTTCACATCATAGCCCATGGTTGGGGATCTTTGAGAAGTTTGATGGGAATGCTGTTATTTTGGGGGTCATCCCTGCACTACCATCATCATGCCAGGTTGGTGTGGAGGGAACTCTGTGGAGACTCTCCAAGCCCACTGGTGAGGTCCATGCCTCACTCTCCTTAATTTCCATCAACTCTAATTGGCTGCACTGGGTAGCATCAAGGGGGGACCACACACCCTGAGAATCACTTGTAATCACAGAAACCAGCCCCTGTGTGACACCCACAGCTGCAGTGCTCTGGAACTTTTGGTGCAAGGATATTATGGAGTCACTCACTTTGTCCAAGGTGCTCCTGGGCTAGAGTTCGCAGATGTACTCCAAGAGTTATGCTCTTTCCCAGCATGGATATTACACTAACCTCATCATTTGCTCGGTGTCTCAGTTTCATACACACTAGAAAATCACCTAGGAAATGTTTTCATAGAGGATGTGTGGGGAAAAAAAAGGGAGATAAGAACTTGTTCTTCTTGGCTCTATCCCCATGTGCCTGCCCTTCACCACCAGCTCCTCCCCATCAAGCCCAATCGGGTTAGGCTCGGCAGCCCTCTTCAGGCTCTGCAAGCAAATGTAGCATCTGAAGCACCAGGACTCACATTCATTTACATTAAAAAAAAATAAAATTAAAAAATCCTCAAGATGTGATATTTCAGCACATCCTGCTCCTGCCACCCCTGGTTACTGCCTCTCTCTTAATCCTGGTTAAACTGTTCTGTTGTCTGTATCAACTGACAATTTAGGCAGCACCCAGCAAGATGTAAATTCAGATTAGCAGACACAATAACCCCCCAGCAAACCAACATAAGTTCTGTCACCAGCACCACCAAACAAAACCATGCCTGACCCCCCCCTCAAACCACACCTGAGCCTCACAAGAACAAAGGCCCAAACACACCAGCACCAATGCAAAGGTAAAACCAGAGCCAAGCTCCCAGGGCAGTGCTGCAGATAAAAATAAAGTCAAAAAGAAGGGGGAAATACGTTAATTAAACATGTTTCTTAAAATGTGCTTAATAATCCTCTTTCTTATGGTTGGTTCTTGGATTGAGGCCAAACTCATCCTGGCCATCATAAGGTAGAGACACGAGGTACTAGGTACTGAGATGCAGCAAGTAGAAAAACTATTAGAAGTGATTCAGTTGCCACTTGGAAATCAACAGTTGGCTGCCACATCTGGGGGGGAAAAAAAAGGCATGTTCTGGGGGAAAAATACCAGGCTCCTCCAGGGCTTGTTCCACAGCTTTGGGCACAGGAGCATTGTTGCTGGCTGGGCCATTGTGGCTCTCTCCAGCCTACACAGGCTGCCAGCTCAGGCAACAGCTTTCAAAAAATTATTTTTAAAGAAGGATTTTGGCCACGGTTCTTCCAGTTATGTGGTCACTGTGGAGCCTCACACAAAATGTGTTTTATAAACATTTAAGCCATTTGTAAACAAGGTTTCGTAACTTGGCAGTTGGGCTTGATTTTTGTTATTTTTCACCCAAGGCACGGTGCCGTGCTGGGAGCTGCCTTCTGTCTCCATCTCTCACACAGCCCAGTCCAGGCAGCACCAGGAGCATTTTCTAGACTGAATCTTCATAAAGGAGGGCAACACACAAGAGCCCATCACTGTCCTCGGTGTAATTCTCATTCATTTCACCTCTCCCCACTGTGTTTTATAAGGGATCAGGTGGCTCATTTTTTTACAAAGCTAAAGAATCCAGAAGTTTACCAAGTGTAAGTTTCAAAATGTTTATAACTTTTTCGTTTTGATTTGCCAAGAGTATGAAACAGAAAAGTATAAATAAAGCAGAAATAAACATCAGGTGAACATGACTCTGACAGAATAAAAACAAAGCAAAAGGACATTTGCAATGATGAGGTTTACTAGAAATGACACTTGGGGGACAAGCTTCTTGGAGCTTTGCAGGGCATCACACAATTGCCTAGATTGGACAAGACCTTTGAGTCCCATCATGAACCTAACACTGACAAGACCTTGCCTCAGCCACATCCCTAAGCACTAAAGAAGGTGCTACCTGACCAGAAATGAATGGCAAAATCTGCTGCTGACCACAGACCCCCTGAGACTTCACCCTGAGACACAGCCTTGGTGCATCTTCTGAAGAGGCAGATGAAAACCAACTGAGATCTGCCTATCCCAGGCCCAGCAGCACCACTGAGCTCGCTCAGCCTGACCCACAAGGTTTCTGCCCTCACCTTTGGCCCCTCTGGCAGGCTTTGGGCATCTGTGGGCGCTGTGCCTTTGGGCCAGCACCCCTGGGAGCTGCCTGGATTTGACACCACCCCGCAGCAGCCATTCAGTATCCCACTGGCAGACCCTCTGCTCCCACCCCAGCCAGTCCCTGCAGCAGCAGCTGCCTCAAAGGTCCTCATTCCCCTCCCTAGATGTAGCTCTTTGCCTGCATCCTTCACCCTTTGCCTGCATCCTTCACCCTTTGCACTCCCCAGATGCACGCAGCAGGTATTTCATACATCTTGTAGCAGGTCACTAATGTTCCAGTTTATTACAAATACTGTAATAAAGCCACTACAAATTCAGCTGAAGGTTGTCCCTACTTTTCAGTCATTCATCTCACAACACACCCCAGTGAATTCCCAGGTTGAAATGCCAAAGCAAGGACAATTTACAGTCCTGTCGTACTTTCAGAAAGACCTCTTTTCTTGCCCAAAGTGCTGAAATTCTCACGGCATTAGCATCCTCTGCTTGAGTATTAAGTAAAAAGAAACAGTATTCAGCCCTTACCTGGTGGAAGGCAAAGCCCCAAGAGAAGGGCTCAGAAGCTTCTTGCTTTTCTCTGCCTGATCCAAGGAAAGGCATCTTAGTACAAAACTCAGGACAGCAGCTCTGGGCCACAGGTTTGCCCCCAATTGGGCTGCACTGGCAGCCCATATTTGCTTTTAAACAAGTCTTTTAGGGAATAATTAATACAAACTACTTCCTTTGTATACATTTGTAGTAGTTACAGCTAGAGATGGGGCTATTAAATCCTATAAAACCCACCCTGGGGTTTCAGATGGCCGTGGGGGTGCAGCCCCAGCCTCTCCTGGCTCTCCCAGAGAGCTGCTGCTGTTAAATGCATTCGCTCACAGATGGGTTGGACTCTGTGGGGACGGGGGGACACCAGTAGAACATTGGGAATCATCACATTCCAACCCACTCTGTGACCCTGTTAGCACCCTGGGGGTGTTGGTACCCAGTGGGAACTGGGCTTCCCTAGGAGAGGGGGCAAAAGATGCTGAGATCTCACCTTGCTCTGGGGCTGCCTGTACACACCCAGGAGGTGAAGCCCATCACGGACTCGGCTCTGGTCAGCACAATAAAAGGCATTATGCAGACTTTTCACCGAGAGAGTTGTCATCTGTCTCAGATCTGGATCATTATGCTCTGAAGCACTGAAAAACGAGCCAATGATCTCACTGCTCATCCCTTCACCACACAGGAGCAGCTGCACGATCCCATTGCCTGTCCTTGCTCCGACTGGGCACCAGCTGTGTGAGGGACCCTGCTCACAACAGCTCATTTTAGCGACAGGTGGAGGAAGGGCTGCCCGAGCTGGTAGTTCTGACCAGGAACTTTCGCAGGGTTTTCCAGAACCCCCCCCAAAAAACCCCACACACCTTCCAGACTGTTAGGGCTGCGAAAGCAGTGCGGCTGCTGCTCTCTCAGGGAGGCTCACGCCCCCCGGGCCATGACGCAGCCACCCAGCGCTGCAAATGCCGCCTTAAATAGCATCACTGCGAGCGCAGGAAAGAAACCAACCGGTCGTTGTGTCTCCTCACCCTCCCCAGCGGAATGGGGCTGCGTGGCCACTTACCGTCCAGCACATCAATCTCATTTTCCTGTCCGCGACACAACGCTGCTCCTCACAGGCGAGAGCTGAGAGCAAAAGACACCCTGGGATGTCCACGCTGCACTCCCCCTACACAGACACTCCTCGGCCCCTCAATCATCTCCACTGCCTGTTAATTACCCCCCTGCCTGTGTTTAAGGACTCACAGGCAGGTGAGTCCTTAAGGAGGTAAAAAAAAAGCACTAACTGACCGTGGCACACATAGATCATTATTAGTTAACAACACAAACAATTAGCAGTCAACTCAGAGAGGAGTAGTGATGCTTTAGTTGCTTGCAAGGGAGCATTGATCAGGGCTCTGTTTCAGCTAAGCCCACTGGAATAGGATAGACAGCAGTGTGGCCACACCCCAACCCAAAGAGCCAGTTTCACAGAATCACAGCATGTTAGGGGTTGGAAGGGACCTAGAAGATCATCTAGTCCAACCCCCCTGCCTGAGCAGGGGCACCTAGACCAAGTCACCCAGGATTCACTCATGTCTTGAGATGGATAATGAGTTTTTACTTGTATCAAAGCTAAAAGAGGTTCAAGAACCATCTCCCATTTTCACTTCAGAAATACTTCTCATAGAGCCCTTTCACCTTCACAAATAACAATGAGTCTCTCCACCTTTAGGCACCTTCTCCAGTGCTGCACCCCCAGCAAAGAACTGCTGCCCAGCAAGGAGCTGCCTCCAGCCTCCACACTTGGAGCCCCAGACCTTTTTTTTGGTGTCACTAACAGGGGACACGTGGAAAGCCCCATTCCCCCCGTATCACAGGCATGCTGCAGCCCCTGAGCTGCCTGATTCCCAAACTGCCTGACCAGTCAGGCAGCAGGTATGTGTGTAGCTAGAGGAGACCACCAGCAAAACACAAGGCAGCAGCATCAACACCTCCATGCTCAGGCCTGAGTTGTTGTTCACCAGCATGGTTACTGGAGATGCAGGCACCCTATCTACAGACAGGCAGAATAATTATTAAATTATTAATAATTATTAAAGGATGTTAATAATATTAATAGTTATAACTATATATATAACTATCTCAATAATTATTAAACCATATTAACTATATATTAATTAGCACATTAAATAGGTCAACATAACATCATGCATAACAGAAAATACTTGACAATGTATAAATGCACGTGGTCAAGATGTTCTTCAGTAGCAAGCCCAGGCAATAGCTGGTTGCTCTGTAGGATCACTGATTCCAGCATCAACTTAACTTTCTGGAAGAGAACTGAGTTAATTCAAAACACATTATTTCCTGCAAGAAGCTCCTCAGGGCAGGAGGGAAGCCAGGCAGCTCCATGCTTCCCAAGGGGTGCAGATTCACAGAGGAGAGCTCGGTTCCCCCCGCCTGCCAGTCCCCAACTCAGCCTCAGAGCACCCCACAGGAACCCTCAGCTACCAAACTGTGTGTACCCACAGCAGAGGGCAAAAAACAAACCCAGTCTTGGCTCTGGGTTTGGCACCAGTTCCCAGTCAGGGAACTCCAGTACCTGCAAGATATCCCTGTAGTCACCTCCAGTAGTATCTACCAACAGCTCTTCCCACCCCTGTTGCTCCTGCCCAAGGAGCTGGGTTTTGGCCTCTCCAGGGCAATGTCAGGGGCTTAAATGTGCTACAATGAGAACACATGCTCCAGGTCAAGTATGTGCACATCACACCAGGCAAACCTTCTCACTGCAATTTCTAGACAAAGTAAATCTGGCATCTTACATTTGGGCCAGTAAACTAGTGCATCTGCTACACTCAGCACATCCTTATTTTAGTCACACTTGTGCAGATCGCTCGTCACACTTTGGCTGCCCATGAAACAAGTGCTGCTGGCAGTTACCTTGAGGAAAAGAGTGATGTTGTTGCACTCGCAGCCAGATCTCCAGTGCACGCCTTTTGTTGACACGATTCCACACCTGTGACCAGGTTATGCTAGAAAAGTGAAAATGCTGGAAAACAGGGCATCTGGTGCATCAACTGGTGCCCTCACCAGGAGACTGGGTACTGTCTCCAGAATAGACAAGGTCTAACACGGGGCGAGTAACACCGTGAAAGAGAGGCAATCCTGGCAGTTCTATAACAGGATCCCCCAGAGAGCAGCCCTGACACCACCACAACTGCTCCTCTCCAGCTTGTTTGGCTTCAGGAGAGGAAGATGGATGGTTGTCATTTGCACAAAACACAGCTGTGCATCTACACCTGGAGCGCAGAGCTGTTAACACCACTCACTTAGACATAACACGAGATCAAAACGCCCAGGGCAAGCCTGTTCCTAACCATGGGTGTCAGTCACCAGAGTAAACAGATAAACCTTCAGACAGAGGCAGCAGACAATGAGGGCGTGCCCAGACAAAAACCTCTCCTGAGATCAACCCACATCCAGATTTAGAACTCCTCACATTATGTCAGTATGATCCACGATGTAAACTGCTGCACAACAGGGTAATTTATTCTCGGCTACGAGTTGCTGACTTACAGGCACTGTCTATCATCTTAAACTCCAAACCCGGCGAGACCCTGGGGAGGGCCCTGCCCCTGTGACTTCTGTCTAACCCCCTCTCACCTGAGTGTGGAGCTGAAGGAGCTGTGAGGCAAACACAAGACAGGTCAAAGAGTTACTCTGAGCAAGCACAGCAAAGCCCCCAGCAGCAGTGGGTCAAGGTCTTCTCCTTCTCGACTTTCAGGAGGACATCATGTAGGCTGCTAACTCAGTTGCTTTATTTGGGCATAGGAAAACTTTTATTTACAACAAGTTAATTAAAAAAATAGTTGACAAAAAAGGCATACAGTATTTTATACTAAAAGAATAAAGATTTTTATTAAGCACTGTAAGTTGCATTCAATAGCCTTCAAATACACCACACCACAATCCATCTACAACCAATCAAACCCAACAGTAGTTCATTCTTGCACAATCCATGAGTTGGGGCAGAACTCCCTTCAACTTACATTAAGATACCTACTTAGCTCTTGCGGGCAGGGAATGGGGAATTACACCTCATTTCTGATCACTAATGTGTGATGAAGAGCATCAGGAGAATTATATGAAAACGAATATAAAGAAATGATTCTGATTTTGAAGTACATTAAGTTTGGAAACACTAACAAAAACATCAAAATGATACAGGTATATTTGCTTATACTAAATTCTTGATGGGAAAGTTCTCAAGAACAAGCCATTTGTTTCCTGCTACAGAAGGGGGGTTCTTTTTTTTTTGTTTTTGAAGATCAAAGCTTTTTTTTTTGTTGTTTTTCACAGAATTTCATATTTGCTAATATGAAGGCATAAAACAGCAACAGAGAACAATAATGCATACAGCAATGAGTACACCAGGGTAACGTTGATATTCAAAACGGCTAGATAATTATTTTTTTTTAAGTTTTAGAATAAATGCAACAGAGGTCAATAATCACAAAATTTTAAGGTTAGAGCAAGATCAGTCAATGACTAAACATAGTTAACATCTTTTATAGGACTATTACTGATTATTAGCTTTTTGTTTTGCAAATGGGCACAGTACTTGTAAGAATGGAAGAAAGAGGACAATAACATGCATAATATTAACTACACACTTTAAAAATTATGAACCATGCAGAAGTTTAGCTCAAATAGTAGTACTAATGGTCTACGTCTGATTCAAAACCACATAGTTCATTGATCACGGATGCATGGTATTAGTCACAAAAAGTTTCAGAACACATTGTGTTTATTTTGAAAGGTCATTTGCATCTTCTATGATTTCAAGTTTATCTCCATTTAACTTGCTTGTAAAGTATGTATGATGTATATTTAAGATCAGCAGAACTGCAGTATTACTCTATAATTTTTCGTTTCAATAGTTTGCACATTTTAACACAAAAGAACCACGTCAACGGTGATGAAATTTAAGAAAGAAAAAACTGTGGTTGTGCCTTTTTTCCCCCCATAATCATGAAATAAAAGCCTTAAAGAAAGCTTTATTGTGACACAGTAATGCAAAATCAAATATAATGGCATACATATGGTGCCAAGTACTAAAAATTATATTTTAAGCTATATATACTTAAAGACTGCCAAAATTTGTTTTCTTTATATTTCAAAAAACAAAACTACAAGCTTTTGTCATAACCAGTTTAAACTTTATGTATACTTCATTTTAAGTGCGGGAGTCAAATGCTCTTCATTCTCTTTCTTTTTTTGTTTTATTGTAGCATTTTGACTACAACTGGTTAAAACTAAAAATGTGTTGTTTAAATCTCTGACATCAAAGAGGGATCCGAATTTCCAAAGTCCTCATTTTTCTCTTACGGAAAGGAAAAAATGTACGTAACTGTAGGCTCTCTTTCTTTCCAGATATTCCTAATCCTGACCCTTCCCAACATCCTTCACCCTCTATAAAAAATAAGTTTACTCTTCTTTTTTTAAGACAGTGGCCTCAAGAGCATCATCTTTATGGCAAACACTGTCTGCATTTAGTGCATTTAAGTGAGGATTTGTATTGCACATTTTAGAGTCATTACTCAAGGCACTTTCAGACTGATTGGAAGCCCTGATGTCTCCTGTATTCCCATTCATCTGGGAAGCTGGTTTTTCCTCATTCACAACTCCATTTTCAGCCAGGGATCCATCTGAAGACACAATTGAGGATTTAGATTCCTCTGATTTTGACTTAAGTTCTTTGGCTACTTCTTCTGCTGAAGCAGCATAAGGAGGTTTGCCCTATTTTTTAAAAGAAGAAGAAAATTACTGAAGAGCCACTGCTATATATTTACAATCGGTTACAACGACACTAGAAATTGGCAGCATGCAGTGTGCAGAAGGTTCTAAAGCGACTACTGAGTATCATGTACTGCTGAAATAAGAAGTGGCAGACAAAATTAAGAGCACAGAGAAAGAATGCTTTGTATTTCTGAGTGCCTTCTAGCCAAGCCTTTTGATGCTCCTGTGGTAAAACGCCCTGACTTTGATACTTGAGTTATTTCACAATGCGTGAGCTACGTAAACTCCTGGAAACACCAAAACTGAGAATCAATATACAGCTTAACTCTGCTTCTTGGTTCATATACATTATAATTTAATGATATAATTACATGTTATTCAAATACAAACCAAAACTTTTTTTTTCAGACAGTGTTGAAAGAAGAGCAAAAGTTTCATGCAGTAGTATGTATACTAGTCTGTATGCTTCTGAGATTTGGAAAGTGGCTTAATACAAAAAGCATAGAGTCTTACAAGACTGAGTATAGCAAGTAAAAACATAGATATGCAGCATTAGAACGTAGATTTAGTATTTAAGTATCTGCAACAATGAATCTTAAGTGTTCCAGAAACATAACAGGCTTTTAACAACAAAGTAAGTAGGTTGGGTTACTAAGAAACGTACTCATCCGTCACGCTGTTAACAAAGTCCAATACTAAGAAATTACTCAAGATAGGGACACCTTACACACCTCAAACAATAGCAAACAGTTTCATAGTGTAATCAGCTTGATTTTTTTTTTTTTACACACTAGAAACAGCATGGTTAGTACTTTTCTGAATTGCTGAACAATTCTGCAGGTAAGAACTGTTGTTCTCTCGCATCAGAAACCACATTATTCAGAAAATCACAACTAATTCTTCATTGCACAGGTGTATGGCTGGCAGATGAGGACAGTATCACTTGTGTGTAAATGTACTTCTTTGCAAGCTTTACTAATATTGTTTTAGCTTCAACACACACTTCTGTTTCAGATCAAGAGTGAAACGTCTCCTCTTGTGAGAAAAACAGGCTTATCTTTTATGTTTGATAAAGACAAACTGCTTATTTCAGTCAGATACTCCAACCTTTCTTCATATTGCCTCATAGTGAGTCTCAGTAAAGCCACAGCAGGGAGGATCTTACTTGATGGCAATACACATGTATGATTCTGGCCATGGGCAGGCACCCTTCCTTAACTGCCCCAGTTTGAGAGACAGCAAGTACACTGCTGCCAATTAGGCTTAACTGGGTATCAGAACCTCTTTGCTATGCATTAAGTTTCCCAAGTTCTCCCTGCCACATGAATTTTAATTCACTTTTTACCTTTTCCTGTAAAAGGACCATGTACTGGAGTACAGTTATTTGGTGACTGTAACATCCAACTAGCTCAGGACCAACCAGTGAATACAAAATGGAATTTATCCTTCTCCTCCCTATCACAGGCACAGTTTTAGAGTCAGTTCCTAGCTATCACAAGTATTTGCTGTTCAAGTTACATATCATTAATAAAAATGTGAATGCCCCAGCTTGCTGTCTGCCAAGATGATCTGATCTACTGCCTATTTCAGGCACTATCTAAACTACGCTTATCTATGTAAGCCTTTATAAAGTCTGAAGGATTTGGAGCTCCTTTTCATAGCTTTCTTTATTTCATAGGTTAACAAACGTGGAAATTAGCTACTATATAATTAACATAGTAGTTTTTCTTCTATTTAAAGATGTAAAGCTTCAAATGCATAGGTACATTTGTAGATGTATATAATCTATGTACACAGAAATTTAACAAAGAGGAGAAGTATTTGAATTTTTACATCTAAAACACAGCAAGTTTCACTTGAAGTTAACAGTTGCTTCATTATCAACTGGAGACATTCCTTCTCACTCTCAGATACCTGCAAACATCTCCCTGCTCTTCCCTACTCAAGTCTCCATGACAAATTGCACATCCATATGATACATATTTACTGTGAGAACATCTTCCACCTATTTACTACCCACTCCTCCATTACCATGGGGACTTGCATCAACATTCAGAACTGCATAGCAGCAAAACAATGGAAAAGGGAGGAAAACAGAACTCTGAAGCAACTGGTGTTTAATATGAACCAGCAGTTTGCTTCAGCTATATTTAAAGGATCCTCAGGAAAGACAAAACCATGATCCACAAAATCTTAGTGAGGTGTCACCAAAATGAACCTGTGTGCACACAGGGGCAAAGACCTGTCTGTTATTTCCTAAATAAGTAAGTTCTTATATTTGGAGCCATGCAGAAGCAAAGATCCTTCTACTGCTATTAATTTCTCTTCTTGGACTGTGGTCCTAGAAAAGAAATTGGGAAAGAGTGGGAGCAGAAATGCCTAATTTGTCTCAGCTTTGTCTTTCTCCCATTTTCCTCAATTTTCTTCTAATCCCATGGCTGGGTAGACTCTCATAGGCACAGCCTTCGTATCAAAATATACTTTTTCCATGTCTGTCTTAATAATCAAAGTTTGCTTATAATTGAGACAGAACTCTAGCCTGTCACCCATCACATCTTTAACATCTAGGCAAGATGACTGTATGAAGCACTGTTAGCTTTTAAAGTTGTGCTTGTCAGTATTAGCTGGTCTGGAAGTCCATACTGTACCATCCTGTAAACTAGAGTGGTTTGAAGTCAGGCACATGGCTTTATTACCTGAATTGCTCCCTGGCTTTTATAACCTCTCCCATAGTACCTTCCACCTCTTCCAAAAGTTCTTATCACTGGAGTGGAAATAACTCCTCTAGGACGCCTGGAAGTTTTGAGGAGAAAGAAGAAACAAAAAATATGCATCAGTTTTGTTTAAAGATACTTTAGATTTATTTTGCTGGGGTTTTCCCCCCCCTAGCTTTACTGTCAAGTGACCAACATTTACATTTCTTCAATGAAGTAATAAGAGTAATTCAGAATTGCAGGGTTCTGCTGATTGCAAGTGTATGAAACCTAATAGATTTGTTATCATGGCAATAAAATGATTGTTATATTTCACTTCTAGAGGAAAAAAAAAGCACTTACAAGCTTTGCAGAAATATTTTCTAAGTGTCAAATTATCCTTACAGTGCTTTAAAAATGGCTCAAAATACTTTCGCCTTAAAAAAAAGGCAATTTGAACCACTTATAATGCCATTTAATAACACTTCCCACATATAAACTAGACAGAAGAAATCAGATAGAAGAAAGGGAAGCAAAATACAAAATTGCTTCAGTTTTGATGGGAGATCACAAAATTATCTAAGAAGCCCTAGGAAAAAAGAGGCTTCAGCCTTATCTGACATGTAGCAATTTATCAAGTTTGGATGCTTTCAAATGGAGGCTTCCAACCAGGACACATCAGGTGGGGGCTTTTTGATTTGATTCAATAAAGATCAGATCAGAACAAACTTTCACTCAGCTAAAACTATTTTAATGCCATCAATTGCAGAAACTCAACTTCCTTATCATTATGTCGAGGACTACTTCCCACATAAAAAATAGTTTTCTTTACTGGAAATACATGATTTCTCCAATTTTCTCCTAATCCACTGCCTGATTACTGGGAGGTTCCAGCATGAAGACTGGCCCCTCTGAAGGTGGGACAGAGCAACCAGGTGCTAAGGTCCAGACCTTTACCCAGCCCAGTTTCTAAAGCTGTGTGGGCTGTGATTCACCCAGATTGCTGTTCTGGCAACAAAAGGTAGCCACCATTCAACACTATCTCATTTTCCATCTACCTGACAACTGCCATGTGCCAGCAAAGTCTCTGTGAGCTGATCACAAACACACCTGCAGAGGAGGGGAAGCTCTTCTGTAGAGCTCTGACATCCACTGCTGCTGTGCCACAAAACCCAAGCTATGCTGAAATGACTCAGTGGAGAAAGACTGCACACACACACACACACACACTGAGAATTTCCACACCGAGCAGTAAGAAATTAAATACTGGGATTTCAGAGCAACAGCAAAGAATAAAATGGTAAGAGCTGTGTTTTACATTTGGGTAACTCTCACTGCACTCTTTCCAAAGATTTTCACAGGGCTTATCTTTCCCATTTGCTGTTGATGTGGGTGTTGTGATGATTTTTTTGTTGTTTGGTTGGGTTTTTTTGTTTTGTTGTTTTTTTAACAAAGTGAAATTCCCCTTCAGGGAGGTAAGAATTTTCCTACTCAGAAAATCACACTAAGTATATTGATGGATCAAACCCAAAACAAAGCAGCTGTTACTATTTTACACAGCCAGAACCACATCCAGTTCAGTGTTTCACAGAGACATGAGACAATGGTGTAAATAAGACTGACATGATCCCCTCTGTTGGGAAACATGAAAAATGAAACAGTGTGCAGGACTAGGGGATAAATTGCAGACAATGTACTGGGCAGGCTCCTAGTAGGGTTCTTGGTAGGAAAACAGCATCAGCCAACAAGGACTTCAATCTTAAAAGCCTGTCTTTGCCACAACACTAACATGATTGTGTTTTCCTGCTAGGTTTTAGTTTCAGTATCAGCTGACCCAACAACCAGGTAAGCTGCCTGCAGCTTACATCCAACAGAGATAAAATGGCAGGTGTTTTGTCTCCTAACTCAACTACTACTACTGGAGAACAGTATTTCTTTGTCCTAAATACATAGAGGTGCAGCAACACCCTTTCAGTGATTTGACTGCTTCCCAGAAAAGGAGGGTTCTCAACTTGGGACTTGCCAGTGATAGCTCCTGGATGTTTTGCATAAATTCATGTATTTGTTTCTTCAGAAAATGGAGGAAGTGCTCTTCTGTGCAGGAAGCCAATCAGTGGTATGTATAAATGTAAGCCAGAGCTGAACCTGAAGGTGTCTCCAGATCATCACTCAGAGTGCCTCAGAGTATGACTCTGTACATTACCCAGATGTGTATACGTGAACACAGTACTTCAGTCAGTGCATTTAACTCAAGTAGTTAACTCTGTAGTAAGTCAGGTTCTTTTTCTGTCTGTGAACCCTCACAAAAAACAGAATTTAAGACCACAACCTAACCTCACTGAAACGGTGATAAATGTTCTTTTGTCCAGTGAAGCTGAGGAGTAAGATTAAAATACCCCAAAGATCCTACTGTCTCATCACATACATTAGCTTATTCCCTTGGTCTCCAGCTGCCACTCTGGATGAGCAGAAGTCTACAGACCCCACAAGACCACACAAGTTATCTGACAGTTGCCTAAAGCATCTAAAACATAAGCATCTAGATACTTCTGTTTTGGCAACTGAACTGCATTCTACAGAACAAAATGTTTCTATGTACATTTGCTCAAGTGTCAGCTATGCTCTTACACCAAAACACTATTTTCTGCTGCTGAACTTTTTGATCTTTGTGTCTGCCATTCATACTTCTCCCTGCTCCCTCCCTGGCAGCTGTCTCTTTTCCCTTTTCCATTCTCCCAGGGCTTCACACAAGACGATTTCCTCACTCAGTCCAACAACACAGGCATTCCAACAGCTCTTGCTGACTTTAGCACTATGCTTTATAGTGCACATTTGATTAAATTAATGCACAGAGAGGAAATTCATGCAGCTCAGACTTACTCTTTCAGCCTGCTGCTTCCTAGATCAAGATGGAATAAATATACCAACTTTATTCCTTTAATAAAGACAGACAAATCATACTACTTTGTGATTGTCTCCTGTAATAGATACAGGAGACAATTAAAGATAAGACAGTTCTGCTATGCACAGAACAATTAAGACTATGGAAAAGTATAATCTTAAAAGGATTAGGTATTTTTGCAACAAAGTATTTCTTTTTCAGAAACATTGTGCACCTGTAATTTCAGCTGTAGTGATATAAATTAGAAGTGTTGAAGAAATTAATATTCTTTGAAGTGTATCTCCCATCACAACTGTAGCAGAGAGCTATTAAACCTAGAAATGTCCTTCAGGTGTTTTCTACATCACAGAAGAATTACATAATTAAGCTATTAAAAAAATGTTATCATACTGCTTAATAACTGTTCTATCATGACCAAGAAAGTTATTGTGTGCTGTAATAGTTTTTGATGTGGTTTCATGTGTTTATTGATTGAATGTTAGAGAAAGTCCCTAAAGTAAATGTTAAAGTCCTCATGTAAAACAATCTATGTGTGTGTCTCAGATTATCTCTCTCTCTCTCTCTCTCTCTCTCTCTCTCTCTATCTCAGATTTGGAGTATGAATTTTATTTGCACATAAAAATACTTAATCTGTATAACATTAATCTATCTATCATTTAATAACATCTTAAAATGAATGTAAATCTTTTTCTTGAACCCTCAGTGGGTATAATTCACACAGCGTGTCTTCAAATGCACTGTATGTAATGTCTAATGCCTCCAACTTTTCCTGTTGTACATTTTCCCATCATCTTTAATGACATAGTAGAAGTCTGCTCCACAAGGTTGCACTTACCCTCTTGCTGGTCCTCCCACAGAAACCACCTGCAGAGGAAAGGGTCCTCTACCCCCTCGTCCACGTCTGCTTCCAGCCCAGTGGCCGACTACAGTGCCGGCAATTTCAAGTTTCCCTCCCTGAGAAGGAATAGGTTGGACTCCTGCACACAAAAGCAAAACCAAACCTTGAGCTTCACAATCATAACACTGACGTTACAAATGAATGGAAAATTAGTCTGCTCAGATTTTTATCAAATCTGTCCAGTTTCCTCTTTTGATGCTGGGAGATCATTCTCATTTTGTGGTCTTTCAGAAGTGCTTTCACTCCCAATTGTCTCTCCTTGATTTGGTTTTTTTTTAAATATAGGTATGAATTGTGGAAAGAAAAGTGATCTTGCATGACTACTTCAGTTTCAGTAATTAAAATGTACTTTAGGTAAGCATTAAGAAACCGAAGTGAAATGTTACGAGATACCTGAAGATTACTTTTTTCCTGCATTCTTAACGAAGAAGTAATTTTTGCAGGTTTGAAGATACTTTTTAGGAACATCAAATAGCAGCATAAAACACACAGATTATAAATGACTTACTAGGCAGAATTATCTGTACTAACACTGTTATTAAAACAGAACATTTAAATTGATCTGGGTGTAAAATGTAGGTTTATCCTACCAAGAAAGTAACTAAAACCACCACTGTCTAAAATACAAATGTACCTTCTATTCAGGTTGCTCCTATCTGTGTACCTGTGTTTTACCCTTGAACTCTGGGGCTTAACATATATTCCAAGTAACCTTGGAAAGTACAACTGAGCCAGATGTTACTGTAAGACCATCAGCACTGGAACGGTTACAGAACGCAGCATTTATGCAGCCACAATTAGTCTTCAAAGGTTAATATGCTAAGAACTAAACTACTGATTAAAATTCAAAAAGGTTCACTCTTCTCTGTACAAAACTTTTGGCTTCAAACACACATCGTTTGCGGGGGCAAAGTTATTCACACTAGGAAGCATTAGAGGCATGTTTGCTCTTAGGCTAAAAGCTCAGAGGCCAGAAAGAACAGCTGAATACATAGAAAAAAATTACCCTAAACGGAGGGTTAAAAGTGACAATTTCCATTGTCCAACCTCACACGGGAGATGAGCAGCACAGGAAGGCAAGTAAACCTCAGGCCTGTGTCTGCACCAACACTGATGGCAGTGAGAAGGGGTCAGGAGAACACGAGTCGGTCACTTCTACATTGGCTTGTTTTTGCAAAAAGCTCAACTGCCCCCAGATCTCAGAAAATATCTGGTAATGCAGGCACGCAGGGTTCGGCTGATTACAGATTCCACCCTCGCGTTGAAGCGCAGGAGCCAGACAGTCTCGATAGGTTTCACAGCTATCCTGTGTTTGGAGGAGGGATTCTAGGCACGAGAAAGACTGGCGCCAAGGGGGGCTTGCAGCGGGGACCTGGGGAGAGTGCCTAGGAGAGCGGAGCAGACAGCAGCCTGGGCAGGCTCTAGAGAGGGAGAGCTCAGACAGTTAGGGGGAAAGGGAGACCGGCAGTCAGTAGGAAAGCCTCAGACCAAACTGTAAAGTGAAGGAAGCTGTTTGCCAGAAGCTCTAAGAAAAGAGGTTTGGGGTATAATTACCGCCCTGAAACTTGCTAGTCCTGTTGCTGTCATTGCCAGAGAAGGCTCCGGAGTGTCCTGCCGCTGCTGCCACCCGGAAGGCCCGGTAAGCGCCTGTGGCTACTGTTTCCCCATAAGGGCCTCCGAAGCCATAGACTCCTGTTAGACCCAGGGTAAAGAAAGACAGGGGAAAAGCTGTGAGGGGGCCAGGCATCTGGGAAGGCCCCCCTAGCAGAGACATTGCTGTCTCCTTCCACCCTTGTGGAGTCAGCAGGGAAGGCGGTGCTCCTACAGGCAACGCTGCGTGGGAGCAAGCCACCATCACCAAGGAAGCCCTGGCCAAAGATATCCTGCTGCCTTAGCTGCCACAAGGTCTCTTATCCAAGTAGCAGGCCTCGAATCTGAGTTTGAAACAAGCATCCCAACTTCTACAGCCTAATGAGCATTGTAAAGGTTCACAAGTAGTTTTTCAGCAATGAGCTCCAATGGCTACAGTTATGGCACCTCAAGAATGTCTTACTGCCAGTGTCCAGTATCAATACACCAATGGGCCTCAGTACCAGAGGGACTGTGAGACAGGGAATAATTCTAGAAACAGCCTGGAATGGTTGTATTGGCATTTACACTGCAAGGGTGCCAATGCTTAAACGACTGTAGCAAAACACAAATCAGTGGGGAGGAGGAAAGACTGTCTGCAAACAGGACAGTTAAACTGTGTTCATTAATTTAGGCATTCTTAATATTTACAAATATGAATGTTTTGAAGCAATGTACTGTGCGAGTAAGAGCCTTTTCGTATTATCCAGTGTTGATCCATTCCTCTTTTTTCCATTTCATACAATAGGAATAAAAATATTTTAATCTGGCACAGTTACTAGAAATCCCAGTGGAAATAAGGAATAATACAACACAATCCACACTGCAAGACTATGGCTAATAAAAGTGATGACAAAATACTGTGACTGGCATATGCCAACCACTTCCTTTTATGTGTTTTTCCTATGAAATTCAACAGAAAAATCTGTAGTTTTGGGAATGTGGAAGACAAGGCAACGCCTCACACCGAAATGTTTTGCACCACTGTTTCATCACTTACCAGCAAAGCCTCTTCCCCTGCCCTGAGGTGGTGGGACTGCCCCAAAGTGTCGAGGATACATAGAAGCTGGATAGAAAGGCATGGCAGGTGGAGGTGGGAAAGGGAGAGGATGATTCTGCCTGGAGAAATTTAATCCTTCTAGGATGCTCTGACGCATCTTTTCAACCTTGGCTGCCTGCTCAGCCTATGAAGAAAGAGAATGTCACAAAGAAATGTGAAAATTCTGATTTCAATTGTATAAGCTACATTTACACAACAAATTCAAGAGAGGAAATCAAAATAATAAAAGAGTAGATAACTACTGCAAATAGCTTCCATAAAGCTAGCTAGAAAATTACAGTAATCTGTCTTGCCTACCTAGTAATAATTCAATGATATTTGAATTGTTCATAAGAAAACCTTTATATATCATTAAAGAGATGGGAGTCTAAATACTGAGACAGTTTAGAAGCCAGTAAAACAGAAACAGTTTACAAACTAAAGAGTGTTTTCCAGAAAGGAACTCTGGAGAAACCTCTGCCTACAGTCTCCTGAACACTTAATACAGCCCTTTACCTTCAACAGAATCATCATCCTAAACCTGACTACGAAGCAAAGTCTCTGTAAACAGACTAAAGCACACCTGAAGGCTACAGGCCTGAGAGGGACCACAGCCATCATCAACATGTCATCTGTGATCTCTGTGCCTTGAGTCAAAAACAAGAGGTAACCTGCTTTGTTAAGATTTCATAGATCCCAAAAAGTTGTGGGATATTTTTATATGTTTTACTCATCCAGTAAACTGTCAATTTTTCTAAGTTTCTTGTTTGCACAGTTGGATAATAACTTTGCATAATTTGGATACTATAAAAAAAAAAGATTTTTGTTTTAAGATGTCCATTAATGTCAAGACTTTCATCTCAAGGACAGTAAGAGTAACTTCACATTCTGAATAAGTGTTAGAAAGCACAAATTTTCTTGCACTGTAAAATCACTGCAGCTTAGCCCTTTGAGCCATCCTTCTTCCAAACAGACAGTACTTGAACAAATAAGCAGAGAGTTTTTAACTCAGTTGCTCCTTATATCACAACTGCATTCACATTTCAGTTTCTAGAGCAAAAAAAACTGAAATGACAATTGCTGCCAGTTTACAGATC
This sequence comes from Ceyx melanurus, assembly GCA_024611195.1. NCBI lineage: Eukaryota > Metazoa > Chordata > Aves > Coraciiformes > Alcedinidae > Ceyx > Ceyx melanurus. Next base: position 35,172 of record JANHGL010015764.1, on the reverse strand, counting down.
TATCAAAATGCCATCAACAAGAGACTGGGGAGTAACAGAGCTGAAAAATACCTGTTAGCCATTCACCTCGTGTTTCTCTTTTCTAAGTTGGGAGGTATGTGGAGGAAGTGACCGACAAACCAACCCCACCTGACCTTCTGAGACTCTGGCACACTCGATACTCTCAGCACGCTTCCGAAGCTACACACCTGACCATCACAGAGGTCAATGAGCGGAACTTTCTCCCGGCTTGCTTTGATGAGCTTGGTCTGGAATAACTTTCCATCAAAGTACATCCAGGGGCAGCAGTGCTCCCATGGAATCGGCTGCCCGCAAGCGTCGTTCGCAAACAGCGCCATGTCAACGCCGCTCATAAATAAAGCAGACAGCTGGATTCCTCGGGGGTCAAGATTCTCAATCTGGTAAAAAACAATAAAATTAATTGCATTGAATAAGGTAATCCTGAGATGTAATTCGAAGTTGAAGGCTGTTTTTCCCACCCAGCCACTCTAGAGGTGAGAAATAAAATTTAAACAGTGATATAAATTATTTTTCAAACTGTTTTCTTAATAATAATATTAATGATGTCTAATATTTTCATGTTTAAATTCATTATCAAGAAGTCAGTAAAATGTTTTAATTGAAATACTAAGCTTTAATTTGTGGCATGTGGTGTCTGAAGTATGAATCTTATATTTGTTAGACACATCAAGATAGAGTGGAACAGTTTTTCAAACGATGCCAGAGCAAGTTAGAGCAAGGAAAAGCTTTAAAGACACAGGAAATCTGCAGTAAAAAAAATCATTAAAAATTATTTCAAATAATTTTGTGCTAAGATACTATCTAGAATGTTGCAGGAATTAGCTCAACGTTAGCATTTTCTTCTCAATTTTCCTTCCAACTCCTTTATAAGGGATTTTCTATTACCCTGATTCAACAATTTGCTGTTAGATGCATCTCTTATTAATGAAGAATATTTCTTTACAGAACACCTTTATTTAGGATGCAGGATAGATACACAAATGTAAAATTAAATAGTGAAAAATAGCTGATGGTGGAAGCAAAAAAGGATTTGCTTGCAGCTAATACATTTTTAGCTCTGGTGTAAGAAAATACCACTAGCAGTGTTCTCTTAAATTACTTCTGAAAGTATCAGCTCTTTGTTGGGAACATTTGCCAGACCTTGGTATTAAATTTTAAAATTCAACTACAGTATCTTCCTTATGCATAAGCAACCTTTAAGATCCAAAAGAGTATCTAGATCCTTTTGCAGATATGCAGCTGGATTCAACCTCAGCTGTTCTTTCTGTCTGACTTCAACAAAAAGAGAAGCAGCTGCTCCATATGAAGATCACAACAGCAGCATGAAATATTGCACCTTTCAGTTAACCAAAAAACAGCATGGAAATGATCCCTATTACTCTTCATGTATGCTTTAAAATAAAACAATTTCCATCAAGCAAAAATATTGTATGCTTTTTAGCACTGGCCTTGTCTCTACCTTTCATTTTTGTGTTGGAATGGATAAAAAGACTTTACCTGGGAATTCCTTTCTTAGATCTCTAAGACTATCAATTTTCACAATGAGGTTTCCTCCTCTTTGCATCAAACTTTGACAGAGGCAAGACTTTGACAACTTACAGATACCTTTGACAAAATCTCTACCCCTAGATGCTACTTGTTTATTGTGTTGTTTTGAAATAAGATACACTAAGATACACTATGTAGAAAAAAGGTATCTAAAATTATTTCCATTCAGAAAAATATGCTTAAAAAAAAGGACTAAATCCTACCACTTCATTCAGAGAACTGCACAGCAGCTTTTGAATACATTTTGAGAGCACACAAGATAAAAGCAAAAACCAACCTTGTATATTTTAGCTCAAAGGCTAGAAGAGGAAATTTCACTTTCAACATACGAAGGTTGAACAGAGAAATCCCCCACAGAGTAAAATGATGTTGTACAGACTGACCCACATTCTCCATTTACAGTAAGGATACCACACTAAACAACTCCATCAGTTTCCCAGTAGTATTTACTTCATATAATGTATTAGACAACAAAAGCTTTGAGATCTTTTTAAATCCTCAAAGTAATTTTTTTCTACAGTTCTGTATTAAAACTGTTTTCCTTTTTTTTCCCCCTGCATTTTTCCATTCAAGATTATGCAAGTCTCTCTCCATTTCTACACTCTGCTGCAAAAAAAACCCTTCTGAATGATGTATCATGAAAACAATAACTCAGGTTAGTATTTTTAAATGGCCACAAAAGAAAGAAGGGGTTTTTATTTTGTTTGCTTGGGTTTTTTGATAGAATACATTTAAGATTTTAGTTACCTTTGCAACACTTTAAAATACTAAGATCAGTATTTTGGAAAATACAGATATTATGCAAGCCTTTTAGCAAGACATTCACACACACATCACCCACTACAGTTAACAATATGGAACAGTTTCAAGAAATTTCTGAAGTTAGAGTTAAGAATTACCTTGAGTTCCTGAAGCTGGTCAGGTTCATAGAGCTTTGGAGACAATGCTTGGGCAAGAAAAGCATCAAGTTCCTGGCGACGAAGTATACGAACCCCTGGCCACTGTACCATATACCTACAGAGGAAGCCCATCATTATTCAGAAGCTTCCTTTAATAGATAAATCAAATGCTATTTTATGTGATCAGAAGTCACCAGAATGCAACAATAAAAATCTGTTTTATTGTCTAGAATAGTTAAAAAAGCCAAAACACTCAACAGATTTGGAGTTTATGTTTAAATTCACATGGAAGAGCTACTGGCCAGTTGTGCAAATGCTGCTTCCAGCAAAGAAGGGGAGAACAGGCCAGCAAAATAAAATTTAAAACACTGGTGGATTCTGATACATCTAAAAAAATAAAGATTAACAGTCTTTATAAAAAATGACCAATGGTAAAAGGACTTTGTGAACATGTTTTCCATCTACACGTTACTCAAATTAGCTGGTCAGTGAGTTTTATGCTCAACAAGCAACAATTTCTACACGTCACAGGAGAGAAACATGCTGTCCAAATGAAGGGAGGAGCTCTGCTTTACACCACCATTTGGACTACTTTTGTTTGTATACTTACTATCCTACAAGGAGAAGAAGAAAAGGAGTTTTAGCTCTCAAAAAAGGCAAGAAGTTGTTCAATAGAACCGAAGACAAAATGGACATTATCACTCTCAAAAATGGCTGGAAATTGTTCATGTGCAACATGCTAACCTTGGATTCTGCCAGATTTATAAGATAGTCGTACTGAAATAACCACCGCTTTCCAAAAAGGTAAGCGTCTCTCAACTCCTCAGTCAATTTGCAATCTGAAAATTAAACAGGTAAGCATTTTGGACCTTGTGACTTTTTCTCTTCAAAGCACTGAAGTACAGAATTCATATTCAAAGGCTGGTTATCATCATCTCAACTAGATGAGCAGTTGTAACAATGGGAATCTGACACATCACAGGCAGGGTATCGCTCGTGTGATGACCTGCTTTGGAACTTCACAACACAGCCTCTGAGACCACAAGTGTTCAGTTTTTTACTAAGCTGAAGACTACAGTACAGGTAAATTAATTCATAGTGGCCTCTTTGCAAGACACTTTTTTCCACTAGAGACTGAAGAAAGCAATGTTGAACATCCAGCATGCTTTTAAGACTCCCAGCAGCATGATTCTAAAAACAAATCAAACCCCTTCACTTAGTGAAGTTGCAAATATGAATTAACACTTCCAATACATTTAATACTAAATTAAATGAGAGATTATGCAGTAAAACATTTCTCTTGTTCTGTTTCACATTAAGGTAACACTGACCTTAGTACACAACAGAGCACCATAAGATGAGTGGGCACATTAGTTGGATTGAGCATTGCTGGTGTATCTGATCTCATACAGGCCAAAAATGCCCTCATCCTTCTGTTCTTGTCTTCTACTGCTTTTCCCAGCCACAGCTTCTTCAGATTAGGACAGGTCCATTCCCTGAATGCAAGTGCTTCCACCAGCTCAGGGGTTTGCGGAGATTTTCCTTTGTAAGCAGCCCATTCTTTAATTATCACTGGTGAAACTGCAAAATGGCAATAGAAAGCATTCTGAGTTAAGAAGCAGCAAATATTTAGAACTTTATACACACGAGATTTCAATCCAAACAGCATCCTTTTGAGGCTACAATGTTCTGGATTACACTAATAAATTAGCAATTTCAACTCTGGATGGGCCATCTTTTAATTGTGATCACTTCACAAATTAAGTGCATGCAATCAAGTGTACACTAGGAATGTTACATCAGTATTTTTTATTTCTTACACAATTAAAGGAACTACATCTATTTTTCAAAGGAAACAGTGTAATTTCAAAATGCTCATTTCCCCTAAATTATCTGTGTCATTGATCAAGAACCTACAGTGATAAACAGGGAGCATAAATAAAAATATATTCCATATTGTAGTTTAAGAACAACCCTAGTCTTTTTATTCAAATCACTTTTACAAACAAGTGTAAGTTAGATTTCAAATATGGATGGGTTTGTGTTTTGTTCAGTTTCTGTCCCCCTAAAAATGTTAGAAAACATTACTTTACATAAGTCTTGTACTTCACTGCTTTCTATAAAGAGGTTAGTATTCTTCTGTCTGCTAAGCTTCCCTTCCAACCACGTCACACCAAAGACTGTTTGACTCCACATTGCTGCTAAATCATCTTTTTTATGTTTGAAGGCAACCAAATCAGAACACAGGGGGTTTTTTTGACACGGGAAAAAAAAAAAAGTCAAGACAGAGAAATGATACCTATGGCCTTGGAATGACCCCAAGTTTGACACAGCTCAAAATTTGTTTGCACCCTTCTTAACTCAGAGCCCAGTTATGCAGTGTGGAAAGATTCAAGGAGCTTGTTAGTGAAGCTTCAGGTTACAGCCTGCAGAGATTCACTTGCAGGAGCACAGACCTGCTCTTTCTGATAGAACCTTTTGTTACAGGCTGAAAACAGAGCACTGCTGGTGCCAGGACAGCCCCTACAGCTACAGTGTCTCCTTCAGCAATCTATCAGCCTTACAGGTTATTTTATAGTTATGGCAGGTAAGGGTGATGATCTGTATTAAAAAAACCCCTCCAGAACATCCCAAAGCACTCATGCTTTTCTGGAACAAAACTAGCCTGGCATTATAGCTCCATTTCATGGAGCTCAGGCAAGTTTTACAGACAACATGCAGCAATGAAGAGAAATATTCTGATATATTTAGTTGGTAGCCTCACTACAGCATCATGTTCTATTTTTGTTACTACCAGGTTTTATATGCCACCAAGCTATGTAAGATGGGTTTTAACAAGCAGCAGAACTACCCTGTTATTCATGCATGGTTTATCACACTGGTTTGCACTGGTGTTTAGGCCTGGGACAGTAAAAAGGAACAAATAAAAGGTTGTATTTTGACTGGGCTTTCAAAGATGTGTTTAATTGCTGCAATTTTTAGAATCATGAGATACATTTGCACCAAAATTTCTTAGTTCTTTCAGCAAACAGGCAGGAAACAGAATGAAGCCACTATGCAGAACAATTTCATCTGTTAGGAAAACACACAACCAACCAACCCAACAACCCAAACTGTTGACTACTGACACAAAATAGTTATGTTTTGGAGTTTTATGGGGATTTTTTTTCTTTCCTTCAACCTCCTTTTGACAATGGAGAAGACACTCCTAACTACACTTGGTTTCTCAGTTGGGATGCCCCCCTGGAGGCAAGCAGATCCAAATTCTGTGTGCACATCACATCACTTCCTCAGCTTCCACAACTCCTCTACCAGCAAGAAACAGCCATGCAGAACACAAACGTTCCACTATGGTTTCCTTCACATGGATTTATTTCATGTATAAAAACCTCAAGTTTAGAAGAAGGGAGTATTTTATGTCCATCTTTTTTTTCTATTTGCAACCCTGTGTTCAACATTCAAATCTGGGTCAAAGCTGGGGATAACAACTTCCATGTTCCTATGGGGTTAAGGCCACAGGAGAAGCACCTCAGTTTGCTCTCAGAACACAGAATTTCAGTAACATGCCACCTGTGGAGGTCACACTGGATCCACCATAGCTTCAAAATTTTGCCAACTAGTGATTATTATGAGAAATGTAATCATGCTTCTTGCACTCTAGTGGACTAGCAAAGAGCATCCTCTCTGAAGGATGAGGAATAACAGCTCTACCAGTTCACAAATAACTGCAGGAGTGTTCACCCAAATTAATGTGACAGATGAACCAAGGGCTTGTCCATATCTACTTACTTCTCCAGGGCACTTCTTACACCTTTGACAACTCTTGTACTGAGACTGCTGCCAAAACCACTGCCTTCCTCAGCTGCTGAGGATCTGGATCCTCAAAGGAATGCTTTGTACTTTCCTCCCAGGACTTCCACTTGGAGAGAAGCATTGCCTACCCTGAAGACTACATTAGCTATGAGGAAGCTTTTGTTGACCTCAGTTCAGGTAGTTTTGGCATTCCCCTGGCATTTCTTTCCTTAACTGAACGTGAGGTGTGCTGCACCCAACAGCAGCAGCAGAGCTGGCTAATGCAGACTAATCGAACCCCATCTTTCACCTTACAATCTTTACTGGCAGCACAGCTTGAGCTAAGCAAGCTTGATTTTGCAAAAGGGCTACTGCCCAAGCCAGGGCTTTTCCTTTTGGCAGGAACAGCATCAGCTGAACACATACTTGATGGAGAACAGTACATCACATAGGCTTAAAATAACGAGACCTTGGATTCAACCAGAAGCTGTGACAGCTTGTACAAGTGTGCAGAGAGTGGAAAGGGCAGATGGTTTCATCTACACATATGGATTTATCTGAACATGGGAAATAACCCGTTTCAGAGCCTCAAAAGAAGAGCAGGTCAGACACTTGCTTTCCCATCTCCTCAGAAGGAAGGGCAGCACAACCAATGCTGTGCCCTTGGCAGCAAAACTATCATCAAGAACTTTGTGATTCAGCTTTTCATATCCTCTGGGAGCAGACATGAGGACATGCAAAGGCATGACTTAGCAGACAATTATCACTGACTACCTCTTCCAACAGATCTCTTGGTTTTTATTGGCTTTTCAACTACATGAAAATAATAATGATTTAAAAGACAGGATGTCATCCATTTTATGAAAGGTTTATTATCCTGCTGTCTATGTATTTAGTAATAATACTGACATGTCAGTTTACTATGTATTTTTTCACAGGCTCCTATAACCCTCACGTGTAATGTACTTGTAAATTATTCATGCAAAATTATTATGTTGCCAGTATTATGGTTTGTGCAACAAAGATGACAGGATGTTATATATGTTATATATATATATTCCTTACATTTCTACATAAATCATTAAGGACAATATAAGTTTATTTAGAAAGTAATAATTTCTCTTAATATGTTTTAATTATTAAATTTCCTTTTAATTACTCTGTTCCATAGCTTATTCTTTTTTGAGAGCAGCAAAAAAATAAAGACACTGAAAAAGAATCAGCATCACTAGTTCACTATAGCCTGGGTGCTCATAAAAGTTAGCAAGGGCTAGTGAGTGTGACTTCATCTGAGAAATCTGCTCTTGCCACTTAAGTCTCTTTGCCAGCCTGCCCAAATTCTTGCTTCCTTGTAAGAGAGGTGACCATAATGAAAGTGTTCCAGCCACACAGCCCTTTCAAACCACAGGCTTGCATCTAGCTCAAATCCATCTTTACTAGCATTGTTAGCTTTGCAGTGAAGCAACTAACTTTTGGGCAGACATTCAAATCTTTTTTTTTTTTTTTTGAGCATGGTCAGTCCTACGATAGAAGTAGGTCAGTAGCTGAATGCATCCTGCAGCAAGATTTGCTGGAGCTCCTTTAACTAAACCAAGTCAGCAGTAGCTTTCTTAGCCTCCATTGAGAATAAACCTCTGAAAAGTAGTAGAAATGAGAAAAGATTATGTAGGTTTCTCCAGTAGCCTACAGAGAACATTTTAGTTTTAGAAGATAAAAAAAATTCCGAAAACTGAAGCAGCTCTCAGCTGCTTCAGCACTACTGTAGTACACTTTTAAGGACAGAAGTCTAATGAGGATAAATGAATACTGCCAATAACGTCACTATTTTAATCCTGGAATAATCTTGTAACCTGAAATACTATTAAGTTATGTGACTTTAAAGAATTCTCTAAGTGTACACGTGTTGAGATATTATTCAAGCAGGATAAGTATTGGTTTCCACTAAGTGGTTAAACAGTTTTTCAAACATCATTGGGAGATTATAATCTTCACTATCAATGTAAAAAAAACATTTCACAATTAAAAATGGAAAGAGAAAAGGGAATGAACATGAAGTTTACAACTGACTTATTTTTATCACACATGAAGATTGTGAATGATGCTTTCATACATTCTAAACATCTGATTCTTAAATTTAGTGACAGCAGACTCGTATATATAAATACTGCTGCTGCCATTCACTTCATGCTTTAGCATTCCTTTAACCTTTCTAAAATGCTACTGTAAAGTTCAATCCTCTCCTCACATGCATTTCATTCTAAGAAAACCACTCTAGAATGAGGAGGTTGAATTTTCTGGAATGACAGTAATTCCTGGAAGCAGAAGACTTAAAAGGACAACTTCCAGATTAATATGAGATTAACATTAAGCTCTCTAATTTAGCAGAAGGATTTTTTGACAAGTCTGTTTGCAAAAAAACAATGTTTTCACCCAGGTCTATCTTTACTTACATTACACATGACTTCTGTGAATTTTAAACTAAGCTTTTTCTAGCAATACCTGAATCATAGAATCATTTGGTTGGAAGAGACCTTTCAGATCATCAAGTCCAACCATTCACCCTGCACTGCCAGGGTCCCTAAACCATATCCCCCAGCACCACATCCACACTGTTTTTAAACACTTCTAGGGGTGAGAGCTCCACCACCTCCCTGGGCAGCCCATTCCAATGTCTAACCACCCTCTCTGGAAAGAAATTTTTCCTGATAAGGAAAATTTTTCCTGAAAGATACTGGAGACTTGCAAATGTCATTGAAATACATTTAATTACATATTTTATAAACCAGGGTAATGCAGCGTATGCACCTCAATTTTTGGAAAAAGTATGCAACTTTGTATGCATATGCACAAAGCAGAAGTTTCCTATAATCATGTTCTGTCATACACGTTGAAAATTACATTACAAGCTGACATTGCTTGCTGCAAACCTGAGAGTAGCTTGAGAACATTTGGAAAAAAACAAACCCCAGAGCATACTTAAAAATTGAAATAGTTCCCAAACTGCTATAAGAAATAACATTTCAAATTAAGATCTTTTTCTATTATCCATGGGATCAACTAAACCATCAATTCCACCAGCATTAGCTACGCCAGTGAAACCTTAGCAACTATTCTCATTCAAATGGTGGTACAAATGGATAAGAAAACGCAGGAAGAGAAATAAAGAATGGGTTCTACAGTACATACATTCTGGTGGAAGTCTGTTTTTCCTAAAAGCAAGTCTTTCAGTTTTCTTTCTGCTTTCTGCCAAACTAAACAGGACTCCGTAAACATACTGACGAACTGGCCTATAAAGGAGAGCAGCAGGAGGCAGGTCTTTGTTGGCTTCATCTTCTATGGAAACAGCAATTTTGATTTCACCCTTTTGCATGGAAGAAAGCAGAAAAAATACAAGTGAACAGAAAGCAATTGGCTATGCATGGCAATTCAATCCAGAACTAATATAAACCTCATCTAGTAAAAAAAAAAATGAAATTAAATATGATTCAGCAGTAATGTGGATCTCAGATGTGTGAAGGTAACAGCAGAGGAGGATTTACCCTGCACTCTGCTCACCCTCCTCCAATGGCTCCAGGCTCTCATTAGCCATGTTGCTTTCCTTTCTCTTCTCCATCACACACCTGTTTTGTTGGAGGGTTTTTTTGTTTGTTGGTTTGGTGTTTTGTGGTGTTGTTTTGGTTTGGTTTGTGTGGGGTGTTTTTGGTTTGGTTTTTTTTCAGCTGGACTATCTGCAGGTGAGGATTACTTAGATTCATAGATATTAGGGGTTGGAAGGGAGCTAGAAGATCATCTAGTCCAACCCCCCTGCCTGAGCAGGATCACC
>JANHGL010015764.1:0-24621 GCA_024611195.1 Ceyx melanurus | reverse complement strand
TGAGCAGGATCACCTAGACCAAGTCACCCAGGAACAGATCCAGGCAGGTCTTAAGTGTCTCCAGAGATGGAGACTCTTAGATACTGACATTCAAATGCAAATAATTTTACACATGAAAATATAGCAATGCACTTTTAGACACTCAAAGCCTGTTTGAAGCTGTTCTAGATTTCAGACAAATTATTTTTTTAAAATATTCAAAAATATTTAAAACACCAGTCAGACATTTTGGGGCAAAGTTTTAAGAACAAGACAGCAATGCAACCTATGGTGCAAAACAAATGCATGGGAAATGGGAAATCCAAACGTCAGCTTTGATTCAGCAAGTTTTATTTTTATGGATTTAAGATCCCAGCTTACAGTCCCTGTAGTCCTGAAACAGATTTATAAATTAATAGAAGTTATCAGGAATGCAGACAGCACCATTTTGCTAAATGCTCTGCTTTGAATGGCCTTGATGTACTAGTTGTGCAGGAGCACCACTGCTCTGGCTCCTTCCCAGTTTGACACAAACCAGACTCAGGAGCCTCCAGACACACTGAAGCAGTTCTCACTGCCTGTTTCTATAAAAAGCTCTCCAGTTATTTTTCAAGGTGTCCTTATGTGGCCACTCAGGTAATTTTTACTGGCCACACTGAAGAGATGAAGAGTCCCAGGCCCCATGAAAATGCTTGCAGCTTGCCTGGGATCTGAAGGCTAATAAAACACAAAATAGCCAAACAAAACACACAAAAAAAAGCCATTAGGTATGTTCTGCTAAGCTGAAATCAACAAAAATTCAGAACATCATAGAGTTCATCTATAATTACACCTGAGGGTTTTATAGGAGGGATTTCTTACAGCTGCTGTGTTCCTATCCAGGCTAGCTACCAGGGATGGGAAGGATCAAATTGTGAGGGCAAACAATCTAAGTATTTTTGAACAGTGAAAAGGCTTGGCACAGACACCAAAGCACTTGTGCAGGAGTTTTTAGATGGAGATGGACTCTATACAAAAGCACAAGCACACATATAGACACACACATACACAGATAAACACAGAGAGAAAAGTTATCTACATACATTCAGGAAAAATGATTAATTTTTAAGCAAACACTTCTAATTAACAATGTCATTTATTGGAGGAATGTACCAGATCAGATCAATAAACAGGGAAAAAAAAATTGTCAGAAGCACTAAAAATGGATCAAAACTCAAAAGCATTAAAAAGGATGTAAATTATTATACTCTTCAGCCAGAAATACATAGACAATTATCTTTACAGACATTACTTGACAACATGTAATTTTTAAATGTCATACCTTGGTTAGGACATGAAAGATGTAGGGATACATTAACCCCTTCTTGTGCCTGTGTTCTGCCACTCTTAATACTTCAGGTGCTACAGGAGGTAATGGAGGAGTAGTAATATCCATGTGGTTTCTGGTGGGCATTGACAACAGGCATGGGATTTGTGGATTACTGGTTTGATTCCCTTTGACATCAGCTGCCTGACTTCCTGAAGAAGCACTAGAGGAACCTTCTGCCTGTAAGGGAACAAAGAAAATAGGTGCTTTTGAATGTGGATGGAACCATACCAGGAGATCAGCCAAGAGAAACAGCAAATTTCCTTTTTCAGCCACAATGAAAATATTAAGTCTTCATATCATGTTTTATCAGTACACAGAATACATTATCCAAAGATGGGTAGAAGATTTGCAGAAAATGTAAACTTCTAGTTTGCTAGCAGAAGCAAATGACTGAAAAAATAAAAATAAGTTAAAGCTTTACCATAATAAACAGCACCAGTAACTATTGTTTAAGTTTTAACTGTACAATACAGAAAGGGGACTGATGACCCACTGAGGACACATGAATAACCTTCTTAACTATTTCCAAGATACTACCAACTAAATGGGTTAACTACCAGCCATTAGTTCACTAATTTCTAGGAAAAAATATTATGTATAAAAATGTACTGTAAATCTCCCAGTGAATAAGCCTTGTATCAGCATTAAAGTTGTTTCTCTCACAGATACTCTCAAGAAAAAAGTTCATTCCTAAAAACCCTTCTCTTCAAAATGGAAAGCTTTTTTTAAAGAGTTCCTAATTAGTTCTGGGCCTATTAACTATTATAGTAATATTAAAATCATGTCAGACTGAAATATTTGTTCACTTGATGATGTATCAAGCACAATTGTATGCACAACAGATGTAGAAAATTTCACATGCTTTGTAATATGTTAAAAGTGGAGTTGAAACAGAACATCAGAAACATTAAATCTTGCAGAAAATTAACATACAAAAAGGCCAAACAAGCTCAGCTTGTTCATTTTAGGCCCATATAAAAAATTTAAATCTGCATGTAAAAACCAAGAAATACCCCACAATCTCAAAAAACCTTCTAGATAAAGGCAAATATTAGTAAAGAGGAAAAAAAAAAAAAGTTTTGTCAAAATATCAAAGGGGTAACATTATTTTCAGAATACATTTTAAGCACATAATTGGAAGAGAATGTTAGTGACACTGTATTTTAGAGTTGGTAATCTAATCTTCCTTTTATTTATAAAAATTAAAATATCCAGAAGAAATTAAAATATCCAGAAGAAATTAAAATATCCAGAAGAAATGGTTAAAACCTTTAATTCAGAACACTAACACAACAGACTACTACAGAATGTTTTTATAAACATATAATTATCACAGCTCTATTAAATCTGTATATTATCAAATCAGTTTAAAGATTTTCTTTGTCTGTCTTCCATCACTCTAACAACTAAAAGTCAGTAAAGACAATTAAAAGAACTGCCAGTTACTGGGGGTAAAGAGGGAAGCTGACAAAAAACCCAAACCATAGCACTGATTTCCACATTTGCACTACCCAGGTTCCTCCTGGATCTCCTCCAGTGATATTGAAACATCTAAACTAAGGAACTACTACAGTTAAAAGTTTTTTTTTTCCTCCTTTAGTAATATATATCCACCCAAAAGAGCTGAGTATACCTTTGTCATGTACACTGATGGCAAGACAACTACAAGCAAGGAATTTTGACATTTAAGTCAAGTTGAAAAGTGTCAAAACTGCTGCTACCTGTCTGATCTGTGCCAGATTTTCAGCACTTTAAATTACCTCAGAAATTCACATAGCTCATTCCATTGAAATCTTCAGGAAATACTTAAAAAAAAAAATAAAATTAATATATACCTCTCTAGGAAATCAGTTCATCTACAAAAGGTACTCAGAATCCTCCCTGTCATGCTCAGCAGATTCAACTGTCTTCTCCTGCTACTGAAGGATGAAGAAGTGGTTTGATATTAAAAAAAACTTGGTAAGCAAAGCTCAAAAGCATTTATACATTCAATGGTCAGCATGTAAGTTGGAGTGCATCATGGATGTACTGGGAACATTGCTTATCCAGCTCTAATTCTGTGTATGAAGACAGCCTGTCCCACCCCTGCCTCTGCTCCAGCCACTCCCCCCCCTCTGCAGGGCACATACAGGGCTGCAGCTGGGACCCACCCAGCACAGGGAGAAGAAAGGGATGCAATAGGTCAAATTAGCATTTGCATATGGTGACTAATCAGCAGGCAGATACAGTTGAGGGGTGTAGCCTGCAAAAATAATAACCACTGATGGATGAAATCATCAGTTTGATATTTTAAGCACAAAGCCCAAGTTTATTGGAATTTCCATGCCAAAGGTACAGGGAAAATGTTCTGTCTACAGTGCAAGCAACTCGTGATGGGGGTTTTTTTTTGACACAAAATTAACACTTGGTGTACATTTGTGTGCAACTGCTCTGAACATTCATTTTGAACACAGTTCAAACTTGGGACAGAAACCATCACACAATTGACAATGGATTTAAAACTTGAAGAAATTTAATAGGGTAATGTTAAGTCTTTATCAAAGGCTTAGTTATCCAATCCTTAGTTAAGTAGCAATACATTCTAACTGGTCCCACAGAGCTACTTTAGTATGTATTATGTGAAATTCATACTAGGCAGTTATAAAGGATTTTTATGCCTCAGTTGAGCTTTACATACACCTTTAATGGTCTGTGGCTAGTGTTAGAGCTGTTCTCACTACATGGTAGGTTACATGACATGGACTCTGAACCAGTGGACACTTGACTACTATACCCCTGAGGGAAAATAATAAAAAATATTCACTACAAACAGAGATTTCTTTTTGTAGTTCATGAAAGTGTGTAGAAGTTTGCAAAGTAGTCCTACAGGTGAAGATTGAAAACTCAAGTTACAGTTTGCTGCATTACAAAAAGGAGGAATTGTGGTGGTTGGAATTTAAGGCATTACCTTAGTTTGGTCTCCCAGCTCTCCACGTGTTTGACTTTCTGACTGGGTTCCTGTTTTTTCCCAGCCTATTTTGTTCCCACTGACATGGCTAAGGAGAACAGAAAGGAAAAGATCATATTAAACTAATTTCTAATTGCATTTAAAAGCTCTATACTACAACAACTGAATAATACTCATGCAGAAAAACTTCTTGATTGTACTATAAATATTTGTCACTATGCCAAGTAGTCTCCCTCAGTTAGAAAACTATTTCTCCAAACCACAAATAAATGTTGCTATCAAAAATACTGGAGAAAAAAAAAAAAATATTGTATTTTTTTCTAAAACAGGATCATTTTCATTTCCAGTTCTGCACTGCATGGAAGCCATACAAACTTAAATTACTAAGTAAAACACATTACAGTCTTTCAAGTGCTTCAAAAAAGCAAAGTCCAAGTCACTGGGTATAACCATAGACATATTCACAATTTATCACCCAGGAGTAATGTACTACTACACACAACCTCACACTTGGAGAGGCAATCACAGATGTGCTAAAGCCACAGGCTTTTGAGTCTCACACAGGGAGCCGCTACACCTAACAAGATAAACACAACTGCCTCTGTTCAAATTTCCTTTTTCTAGGTCAGGATGCAGTAATTAAATGAAAGTCTGCAAAAGTTTATTGTCAAGGAGAGACAAACAGTCTAGTGAAGTCAGAAATGCTTCTGCAGTAAACAAGGCACATGGGAGCAGAGCACAACCAGTTTCACAGCTTTGTTCCACACATAGCCTGTTGATGAAGGCCCTTCAGTCACTGTCCTAAATGGGGAATTTCTGACATTCACACCAGGTTTCTTTGCAAAGACATATTATTCCAAAATTTAAGCAGCATAGACATCACAAAATCAGAAGTTTCATAGCTTTTAGCTACTGAAATTTTAATGAATTATACTGTGAATTGCAAATATTTATTTTATACAAGGAACTCAAAAGCTTTATGACATTTACCAAAAATCTCAGACTCTCCTTCTTTCAATAAAACGTAAGGGCAGATGTGAGAAAACACCCAGCATTATTTGGGTTTGAATTTGTGCTTGTTAAGGAGCAAGGCAGCTAGAGTGAGCCATGGATGTGCTTGCAGTCACACTGACCTAAACCTACTTTTTTCCAGGTCTACTGTATCACTAATTTGCAGGTTTCTTCCTTTCAGGATGCTGCTGAAAAAACTCATTTCTAAAGTAAATTGATTTTTAAATCTTCATGGAAAAAAAAAAAAACCCAAACCAACAACTTACTTCACTGCACCTCCATTGCCTTCATCATTGTCAGAGGACGAAGATGTAGAAGAGGCAGGAAAATAGGTTGAATCCACATGATTAGGGCTCCCACTCTGAGCTGGATTTATTGGAGAAGATCGTTCATACAATGGTGTATGTTTTCCTTCATGAGGAATGTTACTGTAGTTGTTCTGCTCAGAAAGACTTTTTCCACCTGTTTCCAAGGTGATGGCTGGCTCAGAGAGACTATATGGGTATGGACCCTGACCTTGGGCCCCACCCTGATTAGACATCTGCTGGGCCTAAAATAAAGTGATCTGTCTTAAGTAACAGTAACAAAAAGGCTTTTATTTTAGAACAGAAGATATTGTTTAATCAAGTGGTATTTTCCAAATGCATACATTAAATCTCAGACACCTCAGACACCCTCAGACTGTTCTACCAGAGGCTGTAGCAGCACTACAGTTCCAGACTTAAAATTCAATCAGTGAACACCCATGATAAAAAAAGCCAGATAGAACTTCCCACCTAGATTTTAATTTGATGAGTTTCTCCCAAGGAGAAGGGCACGGGGCTGTACTTACCACAGGTTTTGCTTGTAGTGAGGTCTGTGGAATGTTAAGCATCTGAGAAGGAACATATGGTGGCACTATCCCAGGCATACCAAACTGATTTGGTCTGGCTGCTGTATTGCAAATGGGGAAGAGCAGAAAAAAAATTAAGAACAAACCAAAAATATAAAATCAAACACTCATGAAAACACTCACTATTTGACACAAACATTACCCCATTTTTTATCCTTTTGCTTCTATGGTTTATTTATTCTTGTTCTGCAGGCATTACTGCTTTCTAATGTGCCTTTAAGTCAGTTTTATTCATTTTTGCCTTTTAATACAAATACTTGTAGCTTGGGAAATCTATTTTACTTGTCCCATCTTCTCTCAGTTCCTTGTATCTCTCATTACTGCATATTTCTATTCTCTCTGAAAATCAAAGGAAGCTTAAAAGAAAGCCCAAGAAATATCATAATGAAGAAGAAAAAACAATGTCACACAGACATATAATGCTGGAACTTTCTATCATTTGAATGTTTAACCTAGAGTAGCCTTAAATCCTTTTAATGTAGGTCTTTGAATGCAAATAACCACACCTCACCCCCCAAAAAAGAGAATGAAAATAGGAATTGTATTGGTATACCAGTATGGTAACTGAAATTCTTGAGAAACAGAAAATATGTTTTATGGAACAGAAATAGAAACTCTCTTCATGATTAGAACCAGGCACCAGATTTCAGTTGTTTGCACCACCACACTCTCAAGTGTCCTAATGCTAGAACTGATGCAGCACCAGCCAAGAGGAAAACCAGTCCTGGTTGTTCTCTTCTTTTAGGGGAAAGAACACATTCTCTGCCCATGTCCTATGCAAAACTTCTTTTGAAAGCTCATATTCAATGAAAATTACCAGAGAATATAAACATTTTAATAAGTGCCTGCTAATAATACTATTTCTGATTTAGGGCTATCCAAGGTTTTAGTGAAAATGAAAAGCCTTATTTCTTTCATTACTTACCTAGGTAATGTGGTGGATGAAATGGCATAGGTTTATTAGTTGCTGAGTAATATGCAACTGCTCTCTTAAATCGAGTGACTTTGTCATCTGTTCTAGACTAAAAGAGAAAAAAAGATCTGTCAGGAGCAAATCCAGTCACACCATCTTCAGGACATCACCGTACTGTGGAGTAGTTAACACATACTGTACACCACACACAGTACTAATGCCTATGGAGCTTTGAGTATTAAAGCACTACTACAAGTACATCAATCCACACAAGTATAAAGCCTGGAAATACTCTCTTCACATATCACTGATTCTCAGTGACAGTGCACAAAGCCAGGACAAAAAATCCCTTTTGGAATTTAAAGCACTAAGGGTAAAAGCAGTATTTTTACCTTTGCAAAGTGTGGAAAGTGAAATTAGCTAAGACACTGCATATACCAAGATTTTCCAAGAATTATCAACTGCTGTAAACCACTGTTTTTAGAGAGTATAATCCTACTACATTGTGTAGCACAAATTGTTTAAAAAAAAAAAGACCAAAAAGAAAACCAACCAACCAAAAAACCCCACCAAACCAAAAAGGAAAGAAACCAAACCAATATACTTTTATATTTCACCTGTGAATGTTGAAAAACATCTTTTGCTATGGCATCCAAATCAGTGGTGTCCTGAATGTTACGGACGTAGTCAGCTACAGCTTTGATCACTACGTCACAGGGTGGTAAAACTAACTGGTGAGCACGTACCTATGCAAACAAACACAGGATGAAATTAACAGCATAGCCAAACACAACAGTTAAAACCTTTTATCTCTTGCAAATATAATCAACAAATGCTATCCTGACAAGATTTTGTCTTTTTAGGCCTTCCACCTTGTTTATAACTTAAATAATGAGTTGTGTTTTTCAGCTACAGTACATGTGAAACCTCCCCTCTACATAAGCATTGGCTGGTTAAGTATCAGCTCCAACAACAAAAATCAACACTGCTAATTATCTTACTGCTTTCTAGTTGGACCTTTCCTCTAGTGGAAAATGCTTTCTCTAACATGGATACATCCATTATATGTATGTGTATATATACACACATATGCCAGAAAGTATTTCATTTTGACACAGTTTATATTCTGAATTCTGAAGCATTTAATCATCAGCATGGTTAAAGGCCTGCTTACCCTTTTTGAAAACACAGAAGAAATTAAGATGATTCCATTGGTAAGATAGTTTCAAACTTCCAGCATTAAAATAATTAATGTTTCACCTCCCAGTGACAGACCTGTCTGACCTCCCATAGTCACCAAGTACTTCAAATGGATGAGAAAGATGCACTTAAATGAAGGTATTTCCTCAATTTCCCTCAAGGTTATGACCTGAGCCCATACAGACTACTCAAGTTGTTAGGAAAATAAAGAATTCCCATTGATTCTCTGGTCATTGAAATCAGACCATGGGTTTGAAAAGGTTAAGAGTCACTTTGGATTTTGTAGCAAAGACCTGTTTGTAGTAAGAAGAGCTGGAAGAACTTTGTGGGACAGTGTCCAAAGCCCCTACAGAGGAAAGGTCCTGCAGCTCAGCAACCAACAGCTGCAGATGGGTGTGGTGCACTCTAGAGTCAGCTCTTTAGCCCCATCCCTTCTGGTGTCCACATGGAAAAAGGAGACCAGAACTTCCATCTTAACACCCAGTAGGCTTCTCCTGAAAAGAAACTTGAGGATTATTCAGCATAAAGCCATGGAAATTACTGCTCTTAAATGCACTCTGTGACAATATATGGGGTGTAGAAACTTGAGGTCAAGCAACCACTGTGGACCACCACAAACAAGAAAAGATGTGAGTGTTGCTGCTACCTGGGTCTGAAGAACTACTCAGCCACAGGCATTTCTGAACACAGAGAAGCAGGAAATGAGCCTCCAAGTGTCCTAAATTTTAGGGGATGCCTAAGGAATATTTAAAAATTCTGTCTGCAATCTCTGTATGATTCTGAAACACCAGGGTTTTGCTTTTAAATGATTCTAATCTGCCCATTTGTAAAATTCAGTTGATTCAAGATCTGAAAGATTATTATTAACAGTTCTATTTTTTAAGGTATGAGAAAAAATGAAAAATCTTCATGCTTGCTTTCTATATAAGGTATACTTCACTAGAAAACACTGCAATTCAGCCTTGTCAGAAATATTTATGAAAAACTACGATTAATACTTCATTAGTTTTATCTTTGCAACTTGGAAATCTGTACCACAAACACTTTTATTTCATAGTCTGCCATATGTAATTTTTTTTCCCCCTACCCTTACTTGCTCCACTCATTATGCAAGTTCTTAGATTGTCTTCTTCATGCTTAGACCATGGAATTTTTTTTTTACCTTTGCAAAGCGGAATTTCTGCCCAGATTCTTATTTTTTTTAATTAATTTCCTCCTTCTAATGTCTACTTCTTACAAATGCCAGGATATTCATTCTATACCTAGTCATTCTCTACTAGAGATGAGCTCCACTATGAGCCTAAATTAAGAACAGTTCAGTGCAGTCAGTGGCATGGTAATTATTTTTGCTTCAGACAGTAAAAAATTATAAATTTTCAGCAGTGTGTATTCTGAATATATGCAACAATACTAAACATTGCTCACATTTGTGTGTAAGCTTACATAAGTAAGTCACAGATATTGGTGATTTAATTCTGCACCCAGTCAGCAAGCAGCAGCAATCGATTTTTCTTCTCCCTAGTAATCAAAGTTGTTTTATGAACACCTACCATTTTATGCGAATGTGTAACAATTACACATCTCTAAAGCTGCTGAATCATAACATGGCTGTATCATGTTAGATGAGCTCTCTGCAGAGTTCCTTGGAGAAACCCTGTATTGCTACCTAAGTGTTTCTGCAATCTCTGCTTGAAAATTCAGAGGATGAAAGGTGTAAGCAATCTATCATCACTTTTGTGTTATCTCCAAACCAGTAATATTTAATGAAGTGTTAAGTGTTGAGAAGAAATCATATTGCTCTAGCACTAATGTTCAGCTCAGACCCTAGAAACATGAAACTCAAGTGAGACTTAAAGTCCTCTTCTTACCATCCAGCCCAGATGTGAGAACACCTTCAAAACTAAAAATGTCATGACCTACACAGAAGCTAGAAATGAAAAGTGGAGAAATAAGATGTACTTTCCTGATAGTAAAAAATATAATATTTTTATTCATTTTGGAACCTTCCAGAAATCCAATATTGTAGATTTTGTCTGAATCATTAAGAATGTTTCTAACGCTGTGTGCATTGAAATACAGGCTAAGTCTTACTTCTAGGTATGGGAAATAAGACTTAACAGCACAAGTTCCAGAAACCTTAATTTTAGTTGCACACAAAGCATTTCAGAGCAAAAACTGCCTCATATGTCACAAATTCCTTAGAGATTTCTCCATAGAAGCTATTTTTTCTAACTTGTCCTCTACAGGAGAGTTTCAGACCAGCAACATCCCAGATAAACAGTTTTGGAAAGTGGAGGTGGGTGACACACATGGAAGAGGTCATGTTAGAAAGCACTAGTTGTGTAAGGACTACTTCAATTTCATTACAAAAATCTGACAAAAATCACAAGAGACTTATTAATGTAGTCTGAAAAGATTAAGAGGGGAGGGGAAAGGAAATTAATTCTAAGTATTTGTCAAAATAGAGAGCAACATGACAAGCCCAGAAGCTACAACACAAAACTTTCTTAGTTTTGACAAAACTTGCAAAAATGCTTTATGGAAAAAACCCAGACTTTTAAATGTTTTACAACATTTACTGTTGTACCTACTGCAAACAGATAATCAATTTAGTTTTCTTTTCAAAGCATTATAAAAGAGACCTTGAACATTCAGTTACTATGAAGTGACACACATGGAACATTTTTTTTTTACCAGAGAGGGAAAAGGCTGAAGATAGGAAGAATACTACAACAAACTGCCTAGGTTTAGGGTTGAGTTTGTTTTTTTTCCTGGTAATTTCTATTAGAGATCACATCCAAACTGCTTGGTTCTTGTAGTAATCTTTGAATGTTAAAAACATTTCATCTTATAAGCTTGTAGTGCTCTAATGACAAGCTTTGTGAAGAGGCACAAAGTTTTGTGGCTGACTAAATTCTCTCAAACCTGCAAAGCTCAGGCACTGGAGCACTTGCTTTATAAGAAGAGGTAGAGGGAAAGGGGATTATTCAGCCTGGCAATCAAGGCTTTGGGGATACCCAACAGCATCTTTCCAATAGCTGTGAAAAGGAGATCAAGCACATGGTGCCAAGCACCTCACAGTGGTGCACTGCAGAAGAACAGACAACACACATAGCCTGAAACAAGACGGGTTCAGACTGTATGCAACACAAAACATCTTCACCTCTGGGACTGGCAAACCACAGAGCAGGCTGCCCAGACAGGTTGTGCAGTCTACTACCTTGGAGACTTTTAAAGAGTAGTCTAGGCAAAACTCTGAGCAACCTGTTGTGACCTGGGGCTGACCATGCTTTCAGCAGCAGGCTGGAGTAGATGACTTCCTGAGGTCTTTTCTGACCTGCATGATGACCCTCAGCATCAATAAAAACCCAACCAGACAGACACTCACTTTAAGTGTATCTTAGGAGCATCACCATTCTGAACTGAGCAGCAGGAAATTACCCAAGCACCAACTTGGCACAGCAGCCTCCCTCTGTCAGACACTCTGAAGTCAACAGAGAAAGTCAGGAATTTCCTAGAGCAATTCAGAGAAGGAGCCTATCCTGAATATTTTAGATTGCTTTCTGGAAGCATCTCTGTTTGCCACTCTAAGTGAGGTGAAACAACCTCACAGAGATTAGATTTTCCTGTGCACTCTTTCAGAAAGTGAGTTTTTATTGAGATTTGTTTCTAAGGTTACCTTGTGAAAAAAGAATCAGCACTTCTTTAGTGGTACATTCTCCCAAATAGGTACTAATTCATCCCAGATAAGAAACTGCTCTCCTAATATCATTCTGATGGCATTAAACATTGCTCTTGAAGCTCCATACTGTAACAAGCTTACCCTGAATATGAACTGAATTGTCTGAATTGGCTTCCAAATAAGGTCTAATGGTCAAATTAATTCTCAAGAAGTCTATCAACAACTTCCTTGTTTCAGCTTCTGATTCAGGTGGTCATGTCTGTGAACTCTGCTCTCAGTCAGGTAACACGAGGTAAGCACAGTTCTACATGTGTATTAAATGTGTTATCTGCTTACTTGGGGACACCTGGACAAGGTCCCAATCACCTGCAGTGTCATGGCTTTCCATGTAAAGCTGTTCTGTCAGGTTCCTTTCCTTCTAGATGTGAAATACAGTTTCCATTTCCCTTCCTTTTTCCCATTTCTACTCTGCTGTTCCTAGATGAACACACCAATCTTGCATCCCTTTAAAATAAGAAGCACAGGTTCCTCAATTTTACCTTTTTTCACCTCACTATGTTGATCCCAAACAGACACCTCAATTTTCTATCAGCAAAGACTGGTAGTTTCTTTTCAAAGTCACACCTTTTAATTGGTGAACTAGCAAAGCTTCTCTCTTAGGAATAGGAACCATTTTGCTAAATTGCAATAAAAGACTGAGAAAATAATGTACATTTTATTTTGTATTCTGTCATGGTTCACACCACAGAGCAACAAAACAAGCCATTGGGAAGTGATGTTGGTTTTGATGTCCAATACCATACTGTCTTAGTTAAAGAGATTAAAATCTTTACACAGTGAGAAGTTTTCTAACTCCCAAGTTGAATGAGATGTGGAGTTAGAGCCCTTGGTTCTCAAGTATGGAGAATACCCAATAATAACTCTAAATAGACACCACCAAGCTAAGTTTTTTAGTATAGTCCAGGAATGACATCCTGCACAATCACAACAGCTCCTTTCCAAGCCCCATTTCCATTTTTCCTGACAGCCTGCACTTTTTCTAACTGTTCTGAAACACCTACTTGCTATCAAGCTTGTGGCTAATATATGATTAAAAACCCTAAAAAAATAAATTACAATAAATGCTGCTTTCTGCATATATACAATTAACAGAAGAAGTCTCTACAGAGAAACCTGTAATGACACAATTGTCAAATCGAATTAATAAGCTATTGAAACAAGTTGTAATTTCAAGCCATGAGTCCTGTTGAAACTGAAGCTAAAAAAACCCAAAAACCTAAGTCCATGATCAGTAACTAATGAAGACTGGTTTCCTGTAGACTCATGTCCTTTTTCCTTCTGCCCTTCTTCCTTCTCTCTGATATCATTATCAGCCAGCAGGCAGAAATGCCATGGTTAGTTTGGGGCTATATACTTAACAACTGGCCAGCAAGCTGCTGTGCAATTAAACACGTGTTGTGCTAGCCTCTTCCATCACTAGGGGCACTAATTTGGGTCTTTTTCACTAATAACAGTGTATGAGTTTTCACAGAAACCTTAACAGCCAAATGGGAACTGCTTTCCTATCTGATCAACATGGTCCAACAGATTAAACAAATACAGGGAGGGCTGCCTAAGACAGCCCAGTGACTTCCTAAGGGAACAAATTTCATTTCCTCAGGATGCCAGCTACAAAGCTCAATTGGTGTCTCCACTGAAAATGTAAATCTAGAAGCAAAGATGCTTCTAAAAAAAAATGGGTATATGATTTTCATTCTAGTCAACTAATTGTGTGTATTTAGAAGGCTTCTTAGAAGGTTTACATGTCTGAAGTCATATTTCAAACTGGCTGTAAAATAAGTCTACTCAGCATAAACCACTGAAAAGTATTCTGAGCATCATAAAACTTATCAACCACTTTGAGGGAAGTCCTACATTTTATCCTTTTAGAATCATGGAATGTTTAGGGCTGGAAGAGACCTCCAAAGGTCATCTAGTGCAGCTCCCCTGCAGGGAGCAGGGACACCCTCAACTATTATATATGATATAAACAATTTTTTTTGAGCAAAAATTTAAAAACACAGCCCCACTCTTTCAGTCTTTCTTTTCACCCTAAGTTTTACAAGGTACCATCAAACACATGTGTATTTTGTTTTGACACCTTTCTAAAACACAGGAGCAGCAGCAAAACGGGATGAGAGGAACATCAGATTGTCACAGCTGTTCACTAAGCCTTAAAAACCCTCCTGAAAACCTTGAATCTGATTCTTAAATCTACCATCAGTAAAAAAAAAAAGTTACAATTTGCTTAATAAACTTTTGAACAGAAGGGGGAAAACCCCACCTGTTTCTGTTGTAGCTATAAACAAAACAGTCTCAGAATTTAGAAAAAGCAAATTGAATTTTCAAGGAAGAAAGGTCACTATTATCCCATTCTCTGATGTGACCAGTGTCACTTTTATAGCTGTCTGCTTGGCAGATGCACAAAGCAGGTATGATGAAGCAGCAGAACAGAGATACTGTAAACTAAGAGCATCAGGCAACAATTACTTGAGTTGCTTGTCTCAAAACCCCCAAAACCTATCCAAGTCCACAAGAACAAGAGCCTTGCATAGCTGTTGTGAATCAACCTGTTACACTGCTCTGATTAACCATTGTGATTGATTTCAGCTTAATGGCCTGTAGTTATGTTTGTACCTTAAGTGAAGCTAGTGGATGTTCTGGACCAAGTAAACTCCAATGAAAGGAAGCCAAATCTTCATCAGGTAGAATATGATTACCTAGAACATAATGCAGAACTTTATTTAAGTACACTGTAAAACACTACATACTGTTTCTACATGCAGCAAAAACAAAACTTGCCAAAAGCACTTAATTCCCAATCAATAGGATTAACAAAGAGAGATTAAACTTGCAGTTTAACTTTTTGTTACTCCAGAAAAATCTAATCAGAATTCCACCAGTGCAGCAAGATACACTTCCCTCTGTTCGAGGAGCACTCTTCAGCTCATTTACAGAGGCAACAGGGCCAGTCACAACACATGTTGTCAGCCTCAAGATGGCATGTCCCCTCTTAGGGGATCCACAATGCAGGTGAATTGAGACCACACTGTTGCTCTCCAACACAAGCTGGTAAAGCCTTTCCTGCCCCCCATCATGTGCCATGACTGAGCTGCCTCTGGAATCTGTGCTCTGCTCCATCCTGCAGCACAGGCCAAGCAGAAAGCCACCAGGCAGCCTGAACTAACCCTCAGCAACTCAGGCAGCTCCAATGACACTTAGCAGGTTCCCAATTCCTGAAGTTTCTTTGCTGACCTAACCAGGTCAGCCAGGAGCCTGGGCTGGCAACATCAAAGTAATGAGGAAATTCTCTAGTAGTTTCAATGAAGAGATAGTGGCTATATTTACCAAGCTGCTCACACCAAATGAAAGTTAATTTGCTTGGGTTTTGTTTGGTTCTTTTTCCCAGAGCACGTTATGCTCACAAAGTAAAAAACCAAACACTAAAAAATTCTTACTAGGAAATATTTCAAATTTTTGAATTAATCAAGGACTAACTAACCAACCAATGACAGGGTTCAGGGTCTGTGGATCTTTACAAACAACTAAACAGAATGTATGACTACACTTCTTGTAGAAAACTTAAGAATATTTTCAATATCTGGTTTATAGAGCTTAGCAGTGAATACATACTTCTCATTGCTGTTACATTGGCAGCTTTTTTGGTTTTGAAATTTCAGAGTTTGGACAACATCTTGAACCCTCACCTACTCAAAGAACTCTTTGAATGCAATAAAAAATGTTTAATATTTTGCTTGTAAAACATTTCAATTTGCTTTTAATGCTGTCATGTGAAAACCAAGAAAGCTGTCCATTGCCTGGCAACTACAAGATGCCTTCTTAGAGAGGAAATGTCTTTGTGTCCAATCAATACTCCACCTCCTGCTGCTATCTCCAGCAAGTAGACATTATAATCTTTATTCATTAGGAACTAAACTTTAAACTCATGTCAGAAAGATTCAACAAGTTGGTATATAACAGCCACATTCTTTCTCATCTAATCAAATCAAGACAGGATTACACAGCCTTTATAATGCAGGTCTGAAGAAATCAATCACAGCCAGACCACGAAGGCAGTTTTGTGATAACTAACAGTTACTCCTGCAGATGCTAAGATTACCTTTTAAAACAGTCAGACCTTCTCTCCCTTTCACCAAAACCTCAATCTTGTTTGGCCTCCATCTGTCATTTCAGATAATTCCATACCCTTGAACACACACATAAGAGAGTCTGACCATTTGATCAATTCTCACATCCTGAATTATAGAATTTAAGAAGCTGAAGTGCAGCAATGTCTTCTGCAGTCAAATAAAAATTGATGCCTCTACTTACCTTATGTAGTTCTAAAATTTTATTGAAAAACATTGAGTCTACATAACTGAACACATTACAAAGTACTGTCACAGTGGGAAAGAGATCAACGTTATATAAGCAACCTCTATTTCTTGACCTGGCTGAACAACCTCAACATATATTGATTTTTTCTGATTTTAAAGGCTTATTATAGTGTAGGCCTTAGGTTTTTTTAAGGCAATTAGATACTAATTGAAACCACTGCCCTTTCTAAAGAGTTCACTAAATTACAGTCCAATACTTCACACTGTGTTTGTTTTTCAACTGTTGTAGCTTGGTGTTTTGTTTTTATTTTTTAAAATAATTCTAAAGGATTAAAGTCAAAATTTACAAAAGATGCCTAATCAACTCCCTGTTTACATGAATAGAAATTAGGATAGAACTTCTTAAGAGCACACTCTCAAAGGACACAGTATTTTGGTCACATTCTAACAACCCATGACAAGGCTACTCCTTATATTACAAAGCTAGAACTACAAATCCCTTCTGCATTAAAAGCTGTAATTAGAAAAAAAAAAAAAGGTATAAAACAAGCCAAGTGAGAGCAGTGTATACATAACCTTCTCAGAAAGTCATCTTTAAAAATTTGCCTAGTTGGTAGCAAGAAAAATATTTTGCTGGAATACTTTATCCCAAATAATTTGTCATTGAAAACATTTTTAAATTGACCAGTTAGGTGTCGTTCTTCAGTCTCCTCCAACTGCTGAATGTTTGGCCCATTCAAGATTTTTTTCTCTTTTCAGCATCCACAAATTGACCCTTGAAGTTAATGACAGGAGAGTATCTGAAAACAAAGAAGTCTGAGTTTTCCATATACAGGGAAACAGATTTGCAGAGCTAAAGCTGAATACTGATACAGCTATTATAATAGTTTTGGCCTTCTGTAATTGTAAACATTAAACCAGCAGCTTAACTGCAATTATGTCAGTATATGCTAATTTATTCCTAAACAAACTACTACCATGGGGAGTTACACTGATGTACTCAGAGCAGAAAAGTAATGTAACCAATTCATAGGCCTTCCTGTGCATTCAAAAGCTCACTTATTCTTTCCCATTGTGATTCTCTTGATTCTAATTATCAGGTTCCAAGAGGCAACAGGAGCAAGAACAAATTACCTGTGAAGCCAGACAGACCCTCAGATATTCAGTAAAAATATCAACATTTTTTTATCTGAATGAGCTACCTTGCTTTAAACATATGCCATAGTACACACAATTATGAGTCTATATGCATTTAGTATTTTAGAAGTAAATTAATTTTTTAAGGTTGCAAATGTTTAAAAATGTTGCCACTACTTTAAGTCAAACAGTATTTGTTTGTTGTACACTCATATAATCATTGTATCACCAAATACTTAGGTTTCCTAGTACTTATTAATATGGATATATATAAAAAAAATCCTCATCAAAAAGCCACCTGTGATTTACCTTCTGTTCTAACCCTGACTTCCATATACTTTATTTTACTTACACTGGATATGCACACAAAAGAAATGCAAAATATAAAAGGCTACACTTGCAGCTGAATTGTGTGGATTGTTTGTTTTTTTTAACCTTTGTACTAATTAGGGAAAACAAAAAAAGGCTACAAAGTTATCTCTCTAGCAATCATGTGAAATTACCTCAAGTTTGTTTCTCCTAAGAGCAAGCTGAAAAATACTTTGTTGTAGAAGATACTGAGAGAAAAATACTCAAGCACTTCTTGCATAAAACTGCAAAAAAAATTTATCACAGTATTTTTCATCTACCTTTTCCTAGAACCAAGCAATGCCTTAACTGGCCATACAGTTGTAATTCTGTGACAGGTTAAAACAATGTCATTCCCATATACTCCACATTAATTCTATAAATCCTATCTGCAACTGTGAAGCTGCTTTTCAAGCAGTAATTCTTACTCACTCAATTGGCATGCAACAACTTATTTATAGCCTCTAAAACAAAGCCTAGCAATAGTAGTCTGTCATGCAATTTACACAGAGTTTTTGTTTTAAACTGCAGTTTAGCCAATGATCTGCCATTTCTTCATACAGCCATGCACACAAGTGTATTAAGAAAATGTACACCAACAAAGAGCAATTGCAACTAGTCAAACACTTGCGGCTTTCTACTGTAAGATATACTCTTAACATGGAAAGTACTTGCCTGGATTAGAAACAATTTAATATTAAAGACTACCAATATTTTAGCATGCTAAAGCAGGAATACAGAGCCTCTCCCATTCACAGCTTTTGTATGAGAAGTTTTATTCTTCTATCATGTAACCAACCCTAAGAGTCACTGAGAACACAAAAAGAAAATCCAGTTCTCATTTTTTTTCTCAATATGATAAGATCATGAGTGCCCTGTGCATATATATATACAAAAAGTTGGAACTCTGTTCTATATAGATTTAATTCATTCAACTTTATTAGTACTTAATTCACTCCTCCATCCCAGTATCACAGCTATTGTCTTACCACTGTATTAAAATTGTCCCATTTAAGCAGAGATGCCAACGGAAGTGCTTCCCAACTATACCCCTTAAAGATACTACATTGTTTAGCATCAGAAGCAGGAGTGTTATGAAACCATCCAAACAAAACTAATGGAATGGTAAGATGCTGGTTTCCTGTGCTTTCAGAAATGTGGAGTTCCACTCTATTTACTGTAGTATATCTCTGATATACAAATATGACATGCTGTCATATTTGTCCAATATTCATTTCTGAGAAAAAGATTTAAACAACCCCTGCAATGCAAACACCTTCACTTCATAGATGTTATGCAGAAATCTTCTTGTTTCTAGACAACCTCAATTTGCATTGCTCATAGCTCTCTACATATTCAGCACGCCTGGCTTCATACAAACACACCTGGCCCACCTCAAGTGTAGTAGGAATGTCTGGAACAAAGGGATACCTTTCCCTAGATGCTCTGCTGAATCACACAGAGGTTTTAACACAGTTAATCCAAACTGCAATCAGTCTGAGCAGCAGCACCGAGCTCTTTTTATTACTTCACTTACCTAAAAGAGCAGCAAAAATAGGAAAGCGATTTGGATTCAGGTCCAGTTGCTTGGCAACTTCATGCATTAGGTATTGGCTTGTGGTGAGACTTTTCCCATTCCGGCTCAGTTTTAGGGCATGGGCACTGAAATAGTAAGGGATGTTGCACAAGGCATAATCGGAGTCATACGCAACCAAACCATGGAAACCTTTTTCTCTGCAGAAAGCAATTACTTCTTGATGATGATCCTCAATGCTCTGTGCAACCTGTAATGGAAGAGAGTGTAATTAGCTGCAGTGTTCAATTGCAGTACTGATTTATTGCAGGTATTGGGGTATATTGAGTCTTTCTGAAACACTTGCAGTGTATTTAAAGTAGTTGCAACTATCCAGTGAAGCACATTACTGCACCAATGTCAGTATTAACTCATGGGAAAAATCTGAAGGCTGTGGATACTGAAGCAGCTCAGCAAGCCAAGATGCCCCCTTAAAAAGCAATCATTATCATCACTTAAAAGTATTGCAGCTCTGGTTTAAAAGAAACAAACATAACCCTAGATGAATGCAAGTAACTTTCTTGCCCCTTCAAATTTCCACCTTGTTGTGTGAAGCCAAATTTTTCTCTGTTTTCACTTTTGGTCTATTAATTTATGCAGAGCTGTCTCTAATGGTGCAAAGTGCTTCAAGTTTATCACCCAAACTTCACCTCTCAGCTCTTGTTGAGTAGAAAAACACGTATTTTAGGCTATTGCAATCAGAAGATGACAACAACAGACATGTAGTGTGGAGACATGGGCCAATTCCTAACATTGGGAATAAAAGTTGGCATTAGTGCCAGTGATGCTATTTATTTCCTCTGCAGCCAGAGGCACAACGTGAGCCAGCATCCTACACATCCACAGCCTGCTCCAATGAGCCCACAGTCATCTACCTCTCTGCAAAGTTTTTCTTCAACAGCTAGTCTACAGTGACTCTTCCTTTTCTACTCGTACATTACACTTTCTGAACCTGACACTGAACTGCAGTCTTCTGGGGAGGTATGTAAAATTTTGCTTTTCCCATGCACCTATATCTGAAACTTTTTTATGCATGACAACTACAGATCATCAATAAAACACAAAGTAAGAATTTCCAGCACTAGACATGACATGGGTATGCACATAATACAAGAGGAAGCTTGGTGTATAGTCTGCTTTGATATAAACTATTTTCTCTACCTGCACAGCCTCCAGTTCTCTCCCTCCCCATTTTATAGAGCTGACACATTTCCCTCTCCCCCAAACAGAAAAATACCATGTCACAATTAAGCTAAGTACCTGTAGGATATTTGTTATAACTTGGAGGAACCTGTTATTTTTACATCCCACTGAAACCATCTGCAAGTGATTTATAACTGTTCTGGTTGGAAGACATTACTCTTTTTCTCCTTTCTAATTATCAAAATAGATTAAATTCATAGCCAGTTCCTAGCTCTGCACAGATGCCTTCTACTCAACTCAAATGTTTCCTGAAAATAATCATTTTCATATTTAAAGTTAATCAGTATTCTCAAATACAACATCTCAAAACAAAGTGAGAAAACAGGAGAATTTGGCAACTGCCTTATGCATATGTAAATTTTTTTAAAATCACCCATACATGCAAATAAAAATCACAGCTTCAAGATGCATTTGCTCTTTGCCCACCAGGAGGACTGCTAAAAAGTGAGCAGGAGGGAGAACAGGGAAAAACTGGAGTGAGGCTTGGAGAAAGAGTGATACATGTAATAAAGGAGATTTAGAAAGAAATTTTGAAGGAAAATAAGAAAGGCAGAAGAGGTATGTGACTTAAGTATCTTTTTAGCCAAGTGCATTATGCACGTTACCGTGATACACATGAAACACACTTCCTAACCCCGAAATGAACCAGTTAAAACCAGAGCTACCCAGTTCCTCAGCAGCACCAAACCAGAACTGCTGATATCTCTGCCATCCCCAGGAGAGCTGGCCAGGTCAGAGAGCCAGAGCAGTTCAGACATGCACAGTGGTGGCTCAGAGATGTTCCCAACCCCACACACTCACACAAGTTCTGGTTATGAGCACTTGCCAACTCCCAGAGCTGAACTAAAGCAGACAAACATGCACCTATCAAATCTTCCTTATTAAAATTGGGGGTGGCAAGACAAGATGTGTTGGCTTTTTATGCCCTCCCCCTTTTTTTTTTGATAGAAAAGGCACTTGGTTATAACATGGCCTCTCATTCCTAAAACTGTTTCCAGAGATTAAGAACAAGACCTATTACTAAGAAACTGTAAAGCAGCTAATGCTGCAGCTAAGCTTGAAAGTCAACAAAGTGCTACAGGTGACACTGCTGTCAGATGTGGCAACTTCATTGTGGTGTAAGGTACTTGGACAAAAATGAAGCAGGTCAGAGACTGAATGAGTTCAAAAGACTAACAGCCTGTTCAACATGCCACAAGACCTTTAAAAATACCACACTCTTTATCAATATCAAAACAGCTGCCTCCTATTGTGTAGGGTACCTACACTTCCATATTGCATCAGTGTCCAGGTGAACACGTTAAAAGAAAAAAAATCTTATTTTACCACATTAATTGATTCTACTAATGAGCCCTAAGTGTCAAAAATTAAGGAATAATAATGCACCCACAACTAGATCTAGGTAAATACCTTCACTGAACGGTGCCTAAAACTTTTAGGTTAAAGAATAAAAGTATTGCCCAGCTAGAGAAAAGGAAAATAAGCAAGCAAGCAGGCAAACGAACCAACAAAAAAAGGAAAAATTCCCAAGTGAAAAGATGTTTTTGTTATAATTCAAATTCCCACCGTCATTCATATCCCAAAGCACATGCACAACTCTGCTTCTATGCTATGAAGAGGGAAAACACTTCACTACAGCAGACAGACCACAGCCTCTTCATTTGAACCCAGCCAAAGCACACCACATTCGGCTGAGCCTGACGCACCCTGAAAGCAGTTTCACTCTGCACTGGGCTCCACCGATCCCCCACCACGCCTGCCGGGGCTGAGCGCGGCCAGGGCCACCGCGGGGTGGGACTTCCATGGCCAGCCAGGCTGAACGCCCACCGCCTGCCCGGGGTGGCCTCACGACAGCCCGGGAGCTGAAGGGAACGTGCTGCTCCAAGGACGGCTCCAGCCGAGCGAACGGGGCGCTAAGCGGGAGCAACAGCAACTCCCACGCCGTCGGTGGAACTCGGAGAAACTTCAAGCGAAGTCACCTACTCCAGGGCTGCAAGCCGGGGCGGGACGTTTCTAATCCTCCAGAAGGGCTGCGCAAAAGCCAGATAACGCGAAGCTTGCTGCTGGCGATCGGAAGCGTAGCTCTGAAAGGCTGCATAGTATTTTTCTACACGCAAAAGTAATTGACACTAATAAAGCCTCGGAGTATGCACTTACCTCCTGCTGCTTTTCTCTCCCTAGTGGCAAAGCCAGCAAGCAACTCTGAAAATTGCAACTTCATCCCAAGGCTTGTTTTTCCAGCATCTTGCGTCTCAACAAGACACGCTAGCTGGGCTCAAGCAGAAAGCAGCGTCAATCATCAACGCTGCACAGAGAGATGCGACTAGTTAAATGTTCTGCGACCTCTGAAACCGCGGTCTTGGCCGCAGAGCAAGATCGCCACGGAGCTCAGCTCCTGCCTGAGGTGTTTATGTTACCAGAAAACAGAGGCTTCTCCTTAAAAAATAAGAATAAATGAGAACTGTCAGCTCGGAGCTTCCGACCGCCCAAACGGCAAACAGTTCCGGAGTAAGGACAGAATGGTTCTACGCTCGATTAAAAGTCCATTAAATACACTCGGGCAAACACCGAGCAAAACCCTCGCCTTCCTAAACGCGAAACTAGAAGCTGTGTATTTCAGAGCAAGCGATTTCACCTCCCAGCGCAAGTTTAAACAGCTCGCCTCAGTAGGGAACTTGTTGCAGATCCACCACGCGCGATAAGCGATTTCTTTTTCTCTTTCGTCTTAATAACTAATTAGATTACGATGCTTTCAGCCAACCGCTCTCACCTGCGGTACCAAAGTCACAGCCTCACCGCTCTCCCGAACGGAGAAGGGGGGGCCTGGGCAAGAAGGGACATTTTGAGTCAACGGAGCGGCGGCC
This sequence comes from Ceyx melanurus, assembly GCA_024611195.1. NCBI lineage: Eukaryota > Metazoa > Chordata > Aves > Coraciiformes > Alcedinidae > Ceyx > Ceyx melanurus. The sequence goes on along the minus strand of JANHGL010015764.1, from coordinate 1,127 downwards.
CCGAAAGAACATGGAGGCAAAAACCTCCCTGCTGCTGGGCCTGGCTTCACAGCCAGGGGAATCCGGGAGGCCCTGGGCGCTGCCGGTCAACCCGCCGCCCCGAGGAGGCCAGAGGCCTGCTCGGGGCGCCCGGGCAGTGCCGTATAAATAGAAAAAAATCCCCCGGGGATTGAGGCCGCCGAAAGTCGGGCCGCCCCCGCGGGCCTCGACGACATTTTGAGGCGCTGAGGAGGGGAGAGGCAGCGTGCCCCCCGCTCCTCCCCTGCCCTGCCGGCCCGAGCACTGGAAGGCCCAGGGCAGCCCCCGCTGCCATCTTAGAGCGGCGGCGCCGGCGGAGGGGAGCGGCGGGGGCGCGAGAGAGCAGCGGGGAGGGGGCGCCGGTGGCCCCGGGGATGGGGGGGGGAGGAGGGGGGGGTCGGGGCGCCCCGGGCCGGCCCGGAGGCGGCCCGGGGGCCGTCTTGAGGGGGGGGGGCCGGGGGGGGGGGGGGGGGGGGGGGGGGGAGAGCGGGGGGGGGGGGGGGCGGGGGGCCCCGGGGATGGGGGGGGGAGGAGGTGGGGGTCGGGGCGCCGCGGGCCGGGCTGGAGGCCCCCGTCTCCTCCTCACCTTGATGTGGAAGCGGATGAGGGCCAGGCGGATGCAGTGCGCCATGCAGACGGGCGGTAGGAACCAGACTTTGGGCGGCGGGGTGCCCTTGTTCTGGACGTGGCTGACGATCTGCTGCGCCGTCTGGCGCTCGTTGCCCTGGCGCTTCACCCACTCGTGGAGCCGGGCCTTCTCCAGGGCGCCGTTGAAGAAGACGAAGAGCTCGATGTTGCCGTTGAAGCAGGCCTTGGCCAGGGCCGCCAGGTAGCCCAGCATGTGGTTCCACTGCCCGCCGCTCACCCAGTCCGTGTAGAAGCCGCCGTAGAGCCGGTGCAGGCAGTTGTCGGCGTCGATGAGGAGGCGCAGCGGGGTCTGGGGGGGCCGCTGGCGGCCCCCACCCACGAGGCTGCCCCGCGCCAGCTTCTGCAGCTCGACGGGCACCACGGCGCTGGGGCAGGGCTTCGCGACGTAGTCCTGGAAACCCTGCACTCCCATGGTGAGGACCGGGCGGCGGCGGCGGGCGGGCGAGCGGGGGCCCGGCAGC
>JANHGL010015762.1:30381-44611 GCA_024611195.1 Ceyx melanurus | reverse complement strand
GGCCTTGCTGAGCTCCATGAGGTTGGGCTGGGCCCAGCTCTGCAGCCTGTGGATCCCCTCTGGCTGGATCCCTTCCCTCCAGCCTGGCACCCCACACAGCTCGGGGCTGTGGGTCACTCCCTGGGGGTGCCCCAGTGCCCCTGGCCATGGGCTGGCCAAGATGCTGAACAAGACTGGTCCCAGTGCTGAGCCCTGAGGGCCTCCACTTGTCACTGTTCTGGACTTGGACACAGACCCACTGACAGCCACTCTTTGGGAGCTGCCATCAATCCAGTTCTTTACCCACTGGATTGTCCATCCATCAAACCAATAACTCATGTATGGCCCATACTCTAGTTAATATTGTAATGATATTTTGTGCTACTACAGCAATAGCTGTCTGAGGTTATGTGCTTTAATTACTGTCACTCTGAAATGACCAGGGAGGTGGCAAAGGAGAAAGTGGGGACAAACCCATAATGGTGACATGTCCTTAGCAAAAAATTATTTTCAAGGTGGTCAGTAGTGACCTGTAGGCTCATTTACATCTTATCAAAGAGGAATAATATAATCTTTTGACTATGGATTAAATCAGAAGCAAAAGAAATTGGGGATCTTTAATTGCCTTGATGCAAATAAAATGGAAGGTGGGCAAAGGTGGCAAGTAGCTTACATAAAATCCAGACAACACAGTCTTAAAATTGGTTTCCCTGGATTCTGCTGACTAGAGGATAACTAACCCATTTGATTTATTGTCATATTTAAGAAACTGTCAGGACCTTCAGAAAGCTGTGGTTTATATCTAAGTATGGTGAAGTAAAATTAGCTTAATTGCTCAACTGAGGAATCAAATATAATAAAGTAACTAAGGGAGACTTACAGATGAAATCAAAATGGAGTTTACACAAAAATAGAAAATATGGGGAAGAATGAGATCATTCTGTGGCAGATCTGCAGCCCTTTGCTAGAGGAGCAATTCTATTCCCATAAGGAAATGTGTGCAGGGCTGCAACTCCCTTCCTTGTTTTGTTCTAACCTAAAAGAAGATCTGAAATCACCTGAAGTTTGGAAAAAAAAATATTTAAAAGTCTTGGAATCCTTATAACTACTCATGTGCATTAGGTATTTCAACACGTATGTTCTATTGTGCTCTATATGTTCACAAGAGACTTAAAAACATACTATTTAAATATATTGGGAAACCAGTGATTACTTAAACCAAACAAAATTATTACTTTTTTCTTTACTGAATCCTTTCCCAGATCTGTTTCTTGCATCTTATGTCAAGTAAGGTGATTTGCATTCAATGTGTGCACTGCATGCAGGCACTGGTCTGAATCCCAATTAAGACTGATATTTAAGGACATCTGTGTGGGTGTTTGCTAAAATAAAACAGTATTTGTCCCAAACTCAAGATAATAGGAAACACTGGTGACTTTTCTTCCCTGAAAAAAAAAAAAAAAAAAGGGAATGCTTTCAGCTGAGAGCATGCCTTTTGTTACAGGACTAATGTGTCTATTGGAGGGGTTCTGTTCATTTTCACTTTTCTATGAGCAAAACTGTGACCATTTTGGTGACTGTGGTGAATGGGAGCAGCACTTGGTGCTCATACTGCACCCCTCTAGTTACAGGAATATATGGAACCAGTCATGCTTCATGTCTCCAACAAACCCTGTACCAAATTTAATCAGCCAAGGCAAAAGCTTTCATTTCCAGTTAATAGCCTGTTGTGTAAGCCTTGCCAACACTTACAGTTGGCTACGTTATCCTATTAAAAATGGAAGACATTTAAGCAAAGTTGGAAGGAGATAAGGTACTGCTGGGAAGAAAGAGTGTTAGAAATGTACTAAGATGCTTGAAGTCTACAGAGAAACTGTCACCTAAAGAAATGCCACCATGGATCAATGACAAGGTCAGGGTTTGCTTCTTTGCTTGACTGAGTTTTGTCCTACATGTCAGTGTAGTGCAGCTTTGACTGTGTTGTGTTCATGCTGTATTCACAGGCCAAGAAAGGGAACTATGCTTTCCTGTGGGACGTGACGGTGGTGGAATACGCTGCTCTGACAGATGATGAATGTTCTGTCACAGTCATTGGGAACAGCATCAGCAGCAAAGGATATGGGATAGCACTCCAGCATGGAAGCCCCTACAGAGATCTTTTCTCCCAGAGGTAAACTGAAACAAAGCTCATTTCCTAGGATTCCTCTCTTAAAACCAGGAGCCTTTTTGTGGTTCGCATTAATTTTGGCAGTTGCTGACTAAAGAGCGGTGAAGAAGTGACAGCAAAGAGGTGATGAGTTCAGGCTTCAACAAAGCTGCTCCTTCTGCTTCCACTGCATTTCAGGAGGGAACTGGAGGTGGTATGTGTCCTCACAGGCAGCACTGCCTCTGGCAGAAAAAGGACTGATGTCCTCAGAGCTTTGTATAATTTAGGGGCAAGATTCAAGAGGGATGATTCATGATACATTTTACAGGCTAGGAAGCAACTGCTTCCTTCAGTAAGGGAGGAATAAGGCCCTGGTTTATCCTTCAGGGTAGAAAGACAAGTTGAAGACTCACAGTGGTACAAGAAATTAGGATTGCTGAGTGTTGTGTGGCATTCCCAAGACTATGGGAACACAAGACTGTAGCATTTCTTGTTCTCTGAACTGTCAGCTAGAAATACCTTTTGCATGTGAATGTGCACATGTGCAGTTGTGCAGACCTGTGTGGCCTTAGCAGAAGGTGAGTGGCTGCTCTGCTCCAGGCAGGAAGCTGGAGCAAGATTTCTTCTTCTTTTAAATTCCCTTTATAATAGGGATTAAAACTCCATCTGCTTCACGCAAGACAAAGCTGACTCAAGAGAAAAGGTTGTTAGTAAACAGCTCAAACAGTTATCAAACCAAAGTCAAAATGTGTTATTTATGGAGAGGATACTTCACCTGAGACAAAACAATGATTAATTAGCCAGTGTTAACACAGTACTTCAGGCATGAAGTAACAGCACTGAAGTAAATCCTTTTGAACAAACTACATTTGCTGAAGTAAATGAGTTGGTTGCTGCTTAAACAGATTTGTAATAAGTGGTGGACAAAAAGTAGCATGTTTAGTCTGGTGGTTTTGAAATTACTGTGGGAGAGCAGCAGGGGGCTTTTGGGGCATTCTGTTGGTGGGATCAGCTGTAGCCAGGCCAGCCAAGACTAACTGTAATATGGTGATTTCCCTTAGAAATGTTTATTGCATTGCAGCATTTTTGACAGCCTTCTTTTTCTAAAGTCACACAAAGGAGTTGACCTGCTGCTGTGAGTAGAAAGAAATCATGGTTTAACAGAATTTCAGATGAAGAATACTCCATGGTGGTGCTGGTGGTGGGATTGGGTTTGGGACTGTGGGGTAGTAGATTTAAGAGGTTGTGACATGCTGAAAAGACTAAAAAGAATGTGAATAAGTATCATCAAAATAATACTTGTCTTCTGAAATACCTGCAGGATTCTAGAGTTGCAAGAAAGTGGAGATCTGGATGTTCTTAAACAGAAATGGTGGCCACGGATGGGACGTTGTGACCTGAATAGCCATACCAATGCACAGACAGATGGGAAGGCACTCAAGCTGCACAGTTTTGCAGGAGTTTTCTGCATTTTAGCAATAGGCCTTCTTCTTGCATGCTTGGTGGCAGCACTGGAGTTGTGGTGGAACAGCAACCGTTGTCATCAAGAAACACCGAAAGAGGTCCATAACTTTTATTCTTATCACAATTAAAAGTAGAAAATGTGAAAGAGAGAGAGAGCAAGTGGAAGTTGTGGGATTTTAGGTGTTCTCATGAAATAATTCTGATTTATTTTGGTTTGCCATACTAAGCTTTGCATACAACTTTTTTGGATGGTTGTTTCTAAACAAATAAAAAAAAAAAAAAAGTAAAAAAAAAAGTCTCTTTTGTGCACATGGAAGGTGCCAAACTGACAGTCCTGGAGACTAAAGTCTTCTATTTATTTACAGAGCAGATATAGCATGGGCAGCTGCAGTGCAAACGTCCCCCCATTGACCCACCAATGTGCCTCAACCCTGACCTGGAGAGACCTCCTTTAGGGCTCAGAAGCATTCCCTTGGCCTCACTGCCATGAGTGATGGGGAGGCCAGTCATGGGCACCATTTGTCCCTTCTGTGGTGATGTTTTTTCTGATCTGAGACCCCATCTGTCTGTGAGAATCATGTCCACCCTGCAGGGGCTGTGCAGCTGACAGACAGTTGGTAGCCATTTTCCTTCAGGGCTGACCTGGATGAGTTTGAAGAGGTACATGAGCAATTAAAAATAAACTAGCTAGTTATTAATTGGATAAGCCACATTCCCATGTGACACCGTTTAAAGGCTTCTGTTCTTTGGAAATGGGTTCATTTCTAAAAGCAGGAGTAAACACTCCTTCATATGATGTCTTTTACCTAGGAAAATACATCTGAGAATGTATTGTTTTTGAAGTTTTCAGGCACTGCAGCAAGTAATAGTTAGTAATGCTATGATAGAATAATCAGTCCATTCTCAGATCTGTCTTGCATGAAGCCTCTGTTTGTTTACATAGATTAAATGTTTAACAAACTAACCTCTTGTAATTTTGAAAACACTGAGGTATTTGTAGGTGCTTTCATCGTGGAACAGATGTTTGTTACAAGCAAATAATAGCAGTGAGCTGCACTACAGCTGCACTACAGCCGGAAAAAAATAGTACCAGGCCCATCAATTCCAATCTGTGTTTCACACGTTGCCAGGAGTGCTACACTAATTGACATACCTATCACCTATAGCAATAGGTTCTGAAGATATATGTTGCAGTCTGTAATGTTAAATATTTATCAGTAAGATTCCATTCTTCTGAGCTCCTGCTTCTCCCATTTGAATTCATCCATCAAGTGCTGAGTGATAAACATCTGTACCATGTTTGTGAGACAAAGCAACAAAGTCACTTGCCTGTGGCTCCACAACGTACAGTCGCAAAAGGGTAATTTTGATAAAAGGAAGATTTTCTCTGCTTTGCATAATGCAGCACCCAGGCACAGGGAGAGAATAGGTAGCTCTTGCTTACAAAAAGAAGCTTTCATATGAACAGAAGTGCATATTGAGTTTCTCCTTGGTTAAATACTTTAGTGCTTTGCTCTGCTGCCTTGTAGTATTTCATTCCTGATGTAACCCCAAAGGCCCATGTTAGCAACACTAAGCAGGAGATGTTTCACTGAACTCTGAAAGCCTGGCAGGGCAAGGGGCAGAGATGTTGTCTTAAATTTACTCGTGCTGCATATGCACAAGCATTCGCCTGGCCATAATCTGCAGTGTGCTCCCCTCTCTACGCTCAGGGATTCACCTTTGTGCGTATTTGTAGAGAATATGCCCCCAAAAGCAGTTTCATATAAGACAAAATAATTACTTTTTTCTTTTTTTTTTCTTTTTTTCTTTTTTTTTTTTTTTTTTGATTGCAAAGAGTTTTAAATACTCAGCTCCTGTCTTTGGGAAAACTATGTCTTCCTGAGTTGTAATATTTTATTTCTGCCCATCCACAAATGTATCTATCGATATCTGCAAGAAGAATTACTCCGGATCCCTGCCTACCCCATCCCATCTTTTCTCCCCTTTCCATCTCCTCCCCTTTCCCTCCAGTGTGCTATTGCTTAGGGTTGCTCTGTACAGCCTCTTTGGCAGCTTCTTTGGCAAACAACAGAATACGTTACAGCTTCCATTTTTTAAAGTATACTGAAATTGCTCAAACATTGAAGGTGTACTTGGGAAGACCACTGGTGTGTGAGGTAGGGTCTGCTCTTAGAGCACAGGCAACCTTGGTTAAGGGAAGCAACGTGGTGCAGGAATGTGATCAGAAAAGGGGCTGCAGGGAGAGGGAACAGTCAGTGGGAGCCCTGGCACAAGCAGGTGTTACAGTTGGATGAGAAAGTGGCAGAGCAGAGAGCAGGGGATGTGGGCTCAGTGGCTGAGCCCAACAGGAGAAAAGCCTAAGCAGGGTGTGTGATGCAGGTGTGATGGAACATAATGATGGGCACTCGGAAAGGACAGCAGGGTGCAAGGAATGTCAGGTGGCTGGAAGCACCTGGATCAGGTCAGGGCAGCTGAAGAGGAGAAGATCGCCCAGCGGCTGAGCAGTGGTTCTCGGTTGAAATCAGGGCTTCTCAGCTGAATGTGACACAGCCGTGTTGTTGTTACCACCTCAACTCTTCCGCTCGGCCCCAGGGAAGCTGGAGAGGGTTAGTGACAATCTTGCCTGCCCCAGGGCTGGCAGTGGTGGACTTCTGGCCATAGTGACCACAACAGCCATGCAAATGAATGTAGCTGATTTTTCTTATCAGATGAATGGGCAGAGAGATATTTATGTGCTACCAGTGAGGAGGGATTGAAACGGGATTGATGATGTCTACTGTAATCGAGGTAGGAAACCAAGTTTCAGAAGAAATGGTGTACACTGGTGGAGGATTTTCAATGTATTTAGGAGAATTGAGTTTCAAAACTTTGGAAAGGACAGGATCCAGGGATGAGGGGAGTTTTGAGCCAGAAGCAGTGGCTGAACATTGCTTAGGGGACCAAGGGAAAAAGAGGATTTTCATGTCAGGAGGAACATATTTGGGATATTTCATTTACGTTGCTATATATCATTTCTACAGCAGTAGCCATAGTTACAGAGCTAGAGCCTACACAGCATATGCAGAACACTAAAAGCTGCCCCAGCTCTATCCGATACTCCAGACAAGTCATTAGTTCGGGAACAGCTACAGACTTCAGACATGCTGCTGCTTCTGGGAAGATTTTGGCAAGACTTGAATGCTGTTCTATCACCTAAAAATGGAGGCAATTGAATTGTCTCCCTGCCACTTTTCTCTGTGAAGTTCAGAGATTGTGAAGGCTCACAGAAGGGGCCAATTTTGTTGCAGCCTAAGGTTAGACTTTGGTGTCACCTCATTTAAAAGTCACCTTGTGAGGCAAAGGACAACAGAGCAGTGTTTGGCTTCTGTGACCCTTACCCTGGTAGGAGCCTTAGAAACCCAGTGTAGGAAATTACAGTAGATTCTGGATTTAATAATGAGTTGTCATAACAAGCATCATTGTCAGAGTTGGAAGGGACCTTAAAGCTGATTCACCTCCAATCCCCTGCCAAGGACAGGGACACCTCCCACTAGAGCAGGTTGCTCAGAGTCCCATCCAGCCTGGCCTGAGAAACTGCCAAGGATGGGGCTGCCCCCACCTCTCTGGGCACCCTGGGCCAGGCTCTCACCCCCTCCTGGGCAAGAAGAAGAAATTCTTCCTCATGGCTGATCTGAATCCACCCACCTCTGGTTTGGATCCATCTCCTCCATTCCTGTCCCTGCCCCACAGCCTCCAAAGTCCCTTCCCAGCTTTTCCGGAGCCCCTGCAGACCCTGGAAGCAGCAAGAATGTCTCCCCTGAGCCTTCTCCGGGCTGAACATCCCCAACTCTCTCAGCCTGTCCTCACAGGAGCTGCTCCAGCCTCTGGATCATCCTTGTAGCCCTTCTCGGGACACCTTCCAGCACCTCCAGGTCTTTCCTGTAAGAAGGAAATAGTTACACCCCCTGGTAGCATTCTCTCTGGCTTGACCCACTTGGTAGACTGTGTCTTTCCAACTCCAAAACCAGAGAGATGTTGGGAAGATGGATGAAGGGCTGCTCTGGCAGATTGGTGACAGGGCTGGGTAGTTATGCAGCTTGCTGGAGAAATTAAGGATTTTTTTAGAGGCTTAATTCTGTATGTCTGTGAATTTGTGGCTAGAAGAATATGCACAGCCTTCATTAGCATTGGAGAAATGTTTTCAGCTGGCATTAAAGTGCTGCTTTTGACAGTTTGTTGTCTTTTCCTCTTCCACTTTGTGTTCCTTTGGCTTTTGTAGAGGTAAGCCTGAGACAACACACTGAGGTGTCTGTGTCTAGATGTCTGTGTGGTATAAATCAAAACTCTAAATTAAAATGAATGTGAAAAATGTAGTGTTAACTATGTAACTGGGACGATCAGGAAGCCTGTCTTCTGATACCTGACAGCACAAATTGCATTTTGACATTAACCTGATCCACATTTGTAAACACAGACAGAGTTCTGTCAGATGGAGACTTCTTCCAGTTGGAATAATTTCTTGTTATGCGCATATGAAGAAAATCTGTCCCAATTAATTAAAAAATAGCATTGTTTCTACCCCTTAAATCAATTAATTAAGATAAACCTTCAGGAAAGATGGAATTCCTTTTTCCCCCAGACACAGTTGCCATTGGTTCACAATTCTATTGTCCAAGGGACAGTGAAATTTCCTAATAAAAGACTGAGGGTTGAGTTGATTTTCTTTCGCAGGATGTAGAAACAAGATATTTTTAAATTCTATTTGAAGCAGTCTTTCAAAAATGTTTGTAATGAGATCTGCTGTAAATTGTCATCCTTTTAATTCTTAATTTAATCCTTATCAGGTCAGATTGACAAAAGAAAGATAGCTCCAACATCAGGCAAAAATGTACAGCTGCAAACCCATGCCAATTCTTCTCTTACGGCTGAAGTTTGTAATCTCTTAGAAGTTGGAGAGGTATCTAGTAATATTTAAATGCCCTTCTTATTGCCTAAATCCAGAACATTTTCTTTTGGTCATCTTTTTCAAATCAGATTTTCTAGAGTTTCTTGTCATCCTCTTCTAGTTGTTAATACCCAGCCACCCTATACCCAGAGTGAAATTTAGCCAGCTCATATATCTCTCTCTTTGTGTCAAAATCTTGAATTTACATGACCATATTCAGCTTGAAATACTGATAGCTAATCCTTTGACCTTTAGAAGCTTCAGAAATTTGGGGAGTTGTAATTTTTTTTTAAAAAGTTAAAATTAATCCTTATTCTGGAATCTCTGTTCAGTCACTCTGTATCCCTTTTGAATAACTGAGCAATCAGATAAATGTATTGAAACCTGGTGCCATAGAAGTTGTGATGTACTATTCCTGTTGAAGGATATTACTTTTGAGATCTCTTCAGAACTACAAAGAAAGCACTCCTAGTCATTCACATATTATCCTCCAAATTAACTTTGAAGCAAAGATAAAAATTCATATTACTCATAGAAAGTTGAATTCTTGAATTTTTCACCGTGCACGAGATATACTCACTCAAAACAAATTAAAGAGAACCCCACATGAAAGAAATGTATTCACTTATACAGGGTGTTTGGTTGTTTTTTTTTTTCTGGGACCTGATGCTTGCATCTGCCATAGAAGGTGACAATGATTCCCTTTTTCTTACTATAGCTCCTGAAAGGCAATGTTAGAATGACCTTCAAGAAATGTTTGGTTTGATTTTTTCTTAGTCCAGACCATGAATATTATGAATTACAAATGTATTTTTCTCCAAACTGGCTGTGCTACTCCTAGCAATGTGCTTGAGAAACAGTACCCAGTGTGTTTTGTAGAACATGAAGGTTTGGAGTAAGGAACAGCACAATTTCCCACTTCCCAAGTTACTCATTGCTTCATAATTTGTGTAAACTTCATCACTCATTAACAAGCACAGTACTCACAGCTTTATTTCTGATTTCTTAACTTCCTTATGCTTCTGCAAAGTCGTTTTCTCCGACGCTTTTCACTCATCTGTTCTCACTTTCTGTTTTTAAATTCTTAAAAAGGCAACAATTCAGCCGCTGTCCAGACTGAAACCAACCTGTGTAGTGGTTGAGCATCTTCTTGTTCCCATATACTGCTACTCCCAGCTTAATAACATTTTGAATGTTAGTTAATCCAAAAAAAAGTCTAGACCCTGTAGTACTTTCTAGTTCTATAGGATAGTGGGAGGTAGCAAAATTACTGTGAGAGTTATTGCAAATATCTTGGAGGTATGGAGGTTGAAAGAAACCTTCTATCTCTGGCCAGGGAAGCCTTTTTTGGTCTGCCTTAAGTTTCCATGTCCCATGATATGCAAACTCCAGCCTACCTCAAAAAACCCTATTTCCAGCTCTAGCAGTCCTGAAGGTTGCCCACTAGGACTCTCCTCTGGCATTGCAACTCCCCACAACCCAGGGTACCCTAGAAAGGGAGCTCTGAGCTAGCAGATGCCAGTTCAACGGATCGTCTCCCTTCACTTGTCCACCCAGATGTTGCTCCATGGTGACCGAGTCTCCTGCACATTCAGCACATGTCAGCAGTCTTGGTTTGGATGATTAAAGAGTCTTTTGCTTTCACCATTGTTTTCACTTTCCTTGTCCTTCTTTATCACTTCATTTACCTCGTCTCCTTTGTTGTGTTATCTTTTTAGCTGACAATTTTATTTCCTCTGGGATAGTTCCTTTTGAAAGTGAAAGGAAACATGAGATCATCAAGCTGATGTTTTATTTTCCCTTCATTGCATGTCCTCTATATTTTATCTTGGTTTTATTCAAAATTAGAGTGTTTTTTTTTCTGTATTTTTTATGACATGTCTGAATTCTTTGTACTTTTTTTTTTGCTCAGTTGCATATAAATGATCATTTGTCTGTACCACTGTATTGTATTCTACTTTTCTAAGAGTTAATAAAGTTTTTTTTGGTGGGGGGGGAATAAATCATGCAAACACTGGCAAAATAATGCATTTTAATGCCATCTAGAATTCAGTTTCAAACTAGTTTTGAATATAACAAGCTGAGCAACTTCATTTAGCTATCATTTTTAAATCGGCAAAATGGTGTTAGGAATCAGTCATCCCAGAATGCAAAGTTTGAAATACTGGTTTATGATGAAGTATAAGATGGAAGAATCAGTTAAAGATAAAAAGAAGAGGATATAATATATAAATTGCCTTGTACAGAGACTGATAACAGCTGGAAGGGCATCTTAACTACCTCAGTTTTGGCTCTTCACATGAGCAGAGAAATAAGATTTTCTCCTTGGTGGTCTCCAGCAGTGATGCAGATATTCTACATTATCTGGTCACAGACAGTGCTCATCCAGTATCCATTCAACTCTTGTTAATGGTCACCATAGACTTAGATCAAGGCTAAAATGGATTTAAAAGTGACATGTCATCCCTGTGATTAATGACACCAGGCCCAGGCTTCTGCTACCCAAAGCAGTGCTGAAGCATTCAGGTTTGGTTCCAGAATATTTCCCTAGCTGCAAGGAAGGCATTTTTGTGTTTGGCTTAATTTTTCACTCAGTCATATAAGAAAAACCTCCTAATTGGATTCTTAGTGATATCATCTGGATTTACTCAGCATGAACCTTAGCTGCTGTAGGAGCCAGGGAACTGAAGAAAAATAAGCTTAAAAAAAATGAATGTTGCCATGCAGGGAAGGCAGAGGAATCAACCAGTTTAAAGTTCCCCTTGGTAATGAATTTAAGTACTTGCTTAATTTGCATTACATCATCTATCCCAGGGAACTTCTGTGGTTACTCATGTGCTTGACATGAGCTTATGGATTTTACTGATCTGGAGCCTTAATGTGTAAGGTTCTTTTAGATTCTTCACACACTGTTTACAGAGCTAACGTTTCTATGTTTTCTCTCAGCCTACAGTGGTATTTTGAAGCTGACTTTTGGAAAGGGGGTTGAATGTTCAGTAATCATGAAATCAGTAAAAGTTTAAAATAAAAAATATAAAATGTGACTGTTTTCTCAATATTTTTTTTTTTTTGTGGTTTGTAAAATGTCTTAGAACTTAGCATTATATATATATGTAAAATTAAAGTTGATCCTGTTCTCACTCAGATCACCAAAACACTTCCATTCATTTTAGGGCACTTTAGTTGCATTGAAACCAACATGTACAAAGCATCTGGAAGTTACCTGTGCTCTGAGGTGATTTGCTGAAGATCAAATTTACTGTACAGTAATATCAACAAGCAATGTATAAATCTATGTATCAATTGAATTTAAATCATTGTATCATGCCTGAAATAACCTGTGCTCAATATTAGCAAAATAATAAGAAATCACAGGTACTAATATTGTGGAAAATATAATTTAAAGAAAAAAAAACCCCAACCAACAAACAACATGATGGCTTGGATATGATTTTGCATAAGTACAGAACCATATTTATAACCACATATATAGAAAGGACCTACTCAGACTTACTTGACAAACACTATTCATCCAGAAATATCTAAAGTTCTCTTTTGGGAAACTGATAGATGAATGTTTTCTTATGCTGAACTATTTGGATGATTTGCCTGTCTTTGTCTTTTCTCATATTGAAATAGGAGCTTGGGCAGTTTCCAAAACATAGCCTTGAATGGGATGCAGAAATCTTTTAAAATTCAGTTTTTAATTAAAGCATCTATAGAGTAATCAGGAGTAAGAGTTTCCTAAGTCTTCCACATAGAGTGGAGAGGCTTTGCAAGGCAACTACTGCTGGGCATCAAACAGGTTGTAAAATCCACTCCTCGTGCCTCCTGTGTGTAGAATACTTGTGCCTCCTGTGCCAATTTTCTTTTGGACTCCTGGCATAATAGGGAAAAAAAAAAAAGTGAACTTCGGGGATTTGGGTTTGACTAGGTGAAGAAGGATGATTATAGAGCAATCTGTTATGCCTGATGCTCCAGTAGAGTAAATCAGACTGTTAAAGCATAGCAGTGCTTTGCTTTGGACTCAGTAGAGTGAAAAATTGCATTCCTTAGGGACTAGATAATAATTTAAGATTCAAAACTGTGAAAAGCAATGTAAAGAATCCATTAATTTGTAGTGAGTTTTGGAACAGAACCTTTGTGAATTTAATCTTTACGGCATAAAAGAATATTTTTTATCTCACAAGGTCATTTTAGATATAGTGAAATTCTGAAAACACCACCCTCCTCGGGGCCATCCTCTTGGGTTGCAGTGTGTAGAATTTGCTATTTCAAACAATCTGGTTTATTGGCAGAATGTGTCCCTGCCCATGACAGAGGGGTTGGAACTAGATGATCTTTAAGGTCTTTTCCAACCCAAACCATTCTAAGTTTCTGTGTTTCTATAAACCAGATGTGTAAGAAATGATAAGTAAATGCTTGCTAAAAAGAATGAGATATTAATTACATTATTAGCTTCACTGATTCTTTTTTTTTTTTTTTTTAATCCCCACATCTTCCTTTCCCTTTCTCTCTGGAGATGGCCACTGATCTGAGGTTGGTCCTCAGAAGCATGGTGAGAATTTATAATAAACATACAGATAATTGGCTTGCTGTTGAAAATGTCTGCACAGATGAATCCTTGCTATTTTTCTCCTTACCTTGACCTCTCCTTGGTACCTCCCCTTGAACGTACCCTTTGTGTTGTTGGAAATGCTGATGTCTCTATGCGGTGAAAGGTTTCTTCATGTGCAAGTTCTCCTTTCTCCTACCACAGTTCCTTTGCTGAGACATTGGCATGCTCATCAACCAGCACTCATTCAATACTGCATTTTGCTGCTTGTGTTGAGAAATGTTCCCTTGCATTCTCTTACTGTCCCATTTCTTTTTCACCTCATGAAAGCTGTGGAAACATCTGTATGATGTGAGTTGTTAAGTTATTGCTGAGTTACCAGCTTGTGAGCCAAGGTTGGTAATGATTTGAAGATTTACTACCTCAGCACAAGGCTGAATGTCCCTGTTTGTGTTGAGTAACAAATGAGGATGCTACCACAGCCTCTTGCTGTTGGTTGTAAGGACAACTCAGTGTTGTGACTGCACTTGGTTAATAGATGGTGATGGGAGCAGATTCCTGAAGGAGACTGAGGCTGCCTGCTGTCATCCCAGTGGTGTTGCCTTCTACGTATTTTTTCACAGTGCCATAGCACGGGGGCGCGGGTGAAGGGAAAGGGAACAAAGAGAGATGTTGAACTGCTTCGGTGCTCATCATCAGTTTCAATGGCTTGGTGGGAAGCTTATGGCCCAGTGCTCATGGGCATGAACCATGAGGCAGTTACAGCCATCTTAAGAATTAGATCCCTGACAGAATGGAATTTCATGTTAGAGAAATCCACCCTGGGTAATGGGGACAACGTGAGTGTGAGGAGATGGGGGCTGCTTCATGAAGCTCCTTACTCCTTGTAGCTATCCTGTAGCAAGTCACTGATAATGGATAGTTCTGTAGGCTTTTGGCAGTCTTTTATTATTTTCACCAGTTACAGATATTTTCTGGCTGTGGGTAGGTGGGAATGAGCTTTGGCAATGTCTTAAAAACATTTTTTTCTATTACATTAACATAATCTTTGCCACATTCTGTCATTTATCACTTACGCCTGCCAACCACCTTCGCAGAAGCAGTGGGTAATAATCATAAACTCTACTAGCATTCCATATGACAAGCTATGTCTGGGTCA
>JANHGL010015762.1:0-10012 GCA_024611195.1 Ceyx melanurus | reverse complement strand
GAGATGTGGTGCTGCAGAGCATGGGCTGCTGACCATGGCAGTGCTGGGTGGAAGGTTGGACTGGATGGTCCTGGAGGTCTTTTCCAACCTTAGGATTAAAAGAAATTAAAATAAAAGAAATTGGATGATTGTGGTGGCCTGGCATTGCTGGGTTAAAGGTTGGACCTGATAATCTTGAAGGTCTGTTCCAACCAGAATGACACTATGATTCAATAAATAGGTTGCATGAAAGAAAATACTGTTTGTAGCATGTATAGACAATTTAGGAAGTTCTGTGGTGAAAGGCCATTAGCAGATGGCAGTAATATTGTGAGTTGTACAAAGTCCAGGTGTAGTAACTAAGCAACTCCTTCACATGCTCCTTGTCCTGTGGAGAGAGGACTCATGAAGAAGGGTGGTGGAACAACAACAGCTTGCCTTAATGTTGGACCTTCATCCAGCTCTTCTTTTCTTTTACTCTGTTGCAAGTACCTTTATTTGACCTCTCTCAGATATCAAATTTGATACTATTCCTTTTTAGTAAGTGTCTAAAGACATAAAATTAACCTTGGTTCTAAAATCCAAAATTATAAAGGGAGTTGCAGGGAATCTTCAAAGAAACTTCTGTAGGACTTCTGATGGTCTTTCCTAAGAGAGCAGACCTCCAATGTTTTGGAAGGATAACAGGAATAACATAACATGTTCAAAGCTTCACTTGAAAGAGATTCACATGCTGAAATTGGTTGGTCAGCTGCAGCATTAAGCTGGACCTGTCAGTGGCTGATCTTGTGATACTATTTGAGTTTGTGGTGGTTTGACCTTGGCTGGATACTGGTGCCCACCAAGCTGCTCTATCACTTCTCCTCCCTCTTCTCAGTTGGACCAGGGGGAAGAAAATAAGGTGAAACTTGTGGGTTATGACAAAGGCAGTTTAATGAAAAACAAAGCAAGGCTATGTGTGGAAGCAAAATAAAAGGAAGATTTGTTCTCTACTTCCCAGCAGCAGGTGGTGTCTGGTCTCTTCCGGGAAGCAGGGCTCCAAACACTTAGTGGTTGCTCTGGATGACAAGCCGGTGTCCCCCCAGCCTTTCCTGGCTTTTAGAGTTAAGCTGATGTCATATGGTCTGGAATATCCCGTTAGTCAGTTTGGGTCAGCTGTCCCAGTTGTGTCCCCTCCCAACATCATGTCCACGCTATGCCACTGCAGGGGGAATGCTGGAAACAGCCCTGGTGCTGGTGAAACCTGCCCAGCAGCAGCCACCTCTCTAGTTCTCAGTGCAAAGCACAGCACTGCGAGGAAAATTAGCTTCATCTCGGTCAGGCCCAATACAGAGTCACGTTTCCAGTATTCTCCTTTTGGCAGGGAGGAGGAGGGAGCAGATATCAACCCCTTTTTTATATGATCTTTGATATTTCACAGTGATTGCATCTGTTCATCTAGGGTATGTGATTTATAGGTACCTGCATTTGTGGCGTGCTGTACTCCCCTTACACAAGGGATTGCCTATAACATTGGCAGCAGCAGACTGTCTATAATCCTAGTAATCCCTCTGACTTGTTTATGCTGTACATATTTATCTCTTGTCAATGTATGTTTGATAGGCCAGGAGTTCAAAAAAAAGTGAATTTGTGTCTAGCCTTGTAATACCAACCCTACTGCCAAATTACTTCTCTGGAGCAGAGGTCTCTGGAACCTTAAACACTGCAGGGAGTGCTGCTTTGCACAGCACTGCTAACATTTAAATAAGCCTCCTCCGTGTAAACAACTGCTCTTCATTGAGTACAGGGGAGAGAATTTTTCACCACATGTTGGCACCAAGGTTTAGGAGATCATAGCAACTTGGGAAGGTGGCCTGGTGTTCTGTACAGCTTCAGCTCATCCTACAACCCAGGCAGGCAGCAAACTCCATTATTTAAGTTGGTTTAGGCCACTATCACACCTATTACAGAGATTTACATCAAACTTGTGCTTCATGGAACTGAAAAGGGTTTTATCAAAGACATTGTGAGTCCCTGTTAGCTGCAATAAGGACATTACTGCTGTCAGCCCCATTATAATCAGAATAATTACTAATATGTTGTTCATCATACTGCAACCCGGGTCTGCAGCTGCAAACTGTACAGTGCTGGCTGGAGGCATCTGGAAGCCTCTGTGGGAATCAGATAAATGGCTGAAGTTGGCCATGAGTTGGAAACAGACCTCTGGTAAACCATAAGAAATATATGGGCTCTTCAACACTTCACTGGCATTAAAGTTAGGGATGTGAACGTTCAGAGATCTGAAGGAGATCTTCAGAAATAGCACTGGAATTGAGGGCATCACAGGGATGGGGATGTCATACTATTAGCAGGTGCCTTCTTGGCAAACAGCTTGGGCTTTAAATGGTGCTTCTACTCAGTTTTTCATGGGGGTAAACACTGATCTTCATTTAGAAGTGATGTCCTGAGAAATACTTTGTTCTTCAACTGGTACTTTCTCATAGAAAGCTTCAGCTTCAATAAATCCACAGTTTGAAAACGGAAAGAATAGCAAGTTCTGTTGGTATTTTTTATGGAAGGTTTCTGACCTGCTGTATTTCAGAGGATGTGTGAAGGCTTGGATATCACAGAATTACAGCTTCTGCTGTTACTTCTCAACAGAGATCCTCAAATCTTTAGCACTTGAGAGAAGTCAAAACTTAATTCAAGTGAGAGTCTGAGGTTTTTGCTACTGTGGGATGTGGGATGTTTTTCAAGGCACTTCACTGTAAGTAGGGAAGCCACGAGTAACTTGTGATGTCTGGAATTAAAGGCCTGCTCCAAAGCTCAGTGACTTCAGTGTGTCCCCAATTAGCCCTTATGATGTGTGCTTGCCTCTTAGTGGGAAGTTGGCAAGAGGGTCATAAATAAACCTGTCTCAGCCTCAGGGAGCTGCTTTGGATGTGGTTCATGCATGGATGAGTGCTTCCACTCTTCCAGCACAGGGATTTTTCTGTCCTAATGTATATAGGATGATCTGAGTGTCACATTTATGAAAGGGAAATGAGGGAATATCTCTTGTGGACAGGTTGGGAAGTCAAACCCCATGCCTCATCTCTTCAGCAAGCTGCAAATACTTTCATTTGTTATCTGCAGCCCCATAGGAGAGGAGAGTTTATCAGCAGGTTGCAGTGAAATTAAAGCTGGGAAAACAAGTTGGCTAAAAAGACTGCACTAGAGTAAGTCATCAAACTTGGAGCAGCAGGAGAGTGACAGTGTAACCATCCCCTGTATAAGCGCAGTGGCAGTTAGGGGATTAAGTACATTTTGGTATCTTGACACAGAAAAGTGACAAGCATCTGAAACTTCCTCTGGGGTTGGAGCTGTGCAGTGCCTCCTGGGTTTGGCTGCAACACATGCTTGGTTTATTTGCAGTGTGCTTTGGTATTTGCTTCCCATGGCTTTTGTTGCATTACTGCATGTAAGATTCCTTACTTTCCCTGTGCTCACCCGAGGTATGGTGAAGGCACAATTTGCATGCACACAGAATTACTATCATGAAAAAAACCCACCACCTGTTGAAATAGATGTATCAGCAAGTTTTACATTTAGGCTTTTGGTGATCTCTCCTGCAGTGTTCAGTAATAATGAAAAGATGGTGTTTTGGGGCTGGAGTAGATGTGTGTCTTTTCTACCAGGAGAGATGGGAAGAAGAAAAAACCCCTCATGCACTGATAGCTGGTTCAGGTGAGGAAACAGTCAACATCACTCTAATTTGACACTGGAGCACAAGTGTCAGAAAGGCTTGTGAAAATGCACTGATGGTAGCAATTATATTGATAACCTACCGTTCCCAGAAGCAGAGAAATCAATCTTGCACTGACAAGGCTCTGACAAATTTCTATGAAAATCAGAAAGGAATCAATATTCATTGTGTGATAGAAATAGCTGTGAGGATTTGGTTTTTGACTTTACCTCGTTCATGCTTTTTTGTTTGTTTTGGGTTTTTTTTTCCCTTCTTCCTCAAACAGAATGGCTGAGAACACTGTAAATGAGAGGAGTAGGAGAAATGTTAAAAGGCAAGTGTCATTAAATAGGTGGAATGACCGCCTGACTAACCCAGCTTCCCTTATACTTAGATGTATGTGTAGGATATATAGGAATGTAGTATATATAGTATATAGGAAGCTATACTATATACTATAACAATATACTTAGCTTTTAATAGCTTTGACATTGGGGAAGAGTTCTCTCTGAGTTCCTTGTTCTGTGCTGTGGAGTGTATGTTACATTACTGATGCTGAGTTTTACACCTTTTTTTTTCATTTCTTTGACAGCTCTGCATCAAAGCATTAGAAACAATTTACCTTTTGTCCTGCCATTAGTTAACTAGGTGAGTTCATTGCTCTGTTAAAGGGACATGCTCCTGCAACTTCACCTCCCTGGCTGATCCTTTACTCGTATCTGTGTGCCAGGTAATAATTTTATTTGGTAGCGAATGAAAAGTTTTGATGCTCCACAAGCTTGTCTAAACTGCTCTTCTTTTCAGCATCACTTAAAAAAAGTGATAAAAAAAAAAGATAAAAAAAAAAAAAGATAAAAAAAAAAAAAGAAGTGAATTTGTATTTGGGAAACTGTAATAAAAACAAAGTGTTTTGGACACATTCTTGGTTGGTTTGTTGTTTTGTTTTTTTTCTTCAGATCGTCAGTTTGGTCCTTTCAGATGTTTCTTTTATAACCCAGTTTGAAGTGCAGAGAACTGTAGAAATGTTCTGACACCTGTGAGCTGAAATGGGTCTTAGAAACTTGCTGTGAATGGAATAAAGTTCACTGCCCCATCTGCGTTCTCTTACTGCCTTCCTACTCACTATGCTGAGAATAAAGCATACCTGGAAAAAAAAAGGTGAAGTTAATGTGAACCCATCTGAATCCTACCAGATGAGAAAGGACTTCAAGAGATATGGAGGAGATGGTGTCAGAGACTGTGTTGTATGTCTGAACATTGGTGCACCAGCGTGGGTAGACATCAAACCACAGACTGGGTGATGGCTGGATCACAATGTAGATATTTCTGCTTCCTTATAAGCTCAACTCTGAAAACTGCAACCTCAATCCTGCTCACGTGCCCAGACCTTGGAGCATCTGTGGTTTGGAGGGTGCTTGTGATTAGTACAGCAGCTTGATGTATAATTGCAAGAATGCTCTTTCCATAACCAGGGTGATAACCCTAACATCCCATATCTGCTGCCTTCTCTAATGCTTTCTCCTCTGAATTTTTTAGATAAAAAAGTACTGCTTTGGATATAATGCCAAGAAATATGGTTAGCAAAACCCCCCGTTGTCCTATACTAAGTGGATTTAAGGTACATGTACCTGCAATATTTAGAATATTGCAACAGTTGTTGCATGTCTTAGTCAGCACCACAGGATTAGCAACTCAAAGAAAACTAACACCAGCACCTAACAAGCATCTTGAGTTAAAGGAAGATAATCCCAAATTACTCACAAGTGGCTTGCACACTGTGAACATAGAACAGGTGACTTGACTCTTAAGAAATTAAATGTAAATGCAATTCTTCCATTGGAAATGGGGTGAAACGATTGTAGTTCCAAAAGATGCAAAAGGTTGGTGTGTCAGAATTGCCCCTCAGATTCACAGACTGGCCTGGCTTGGAAAGATTTGGAATAGATCTAGTCCCATTGGCAAAATTAATCCCATGATGCAAAAGAATTCTGAAATGGGATTTTTGTTCTAAACGTTGGATTAATTAATTAATTAATTTACAAGCCTAGTTTGGAAAATTTTCCTAGATTGGAAATTTTCACGCGTCTAAAAAAACCAACAGACATGGAAATCAATTTAATTTACAGCATTTGGTTTCCAGTATCTTTTAATTCTAAATTCACCTCTTTTCTGAAACAAAAAAGATACTCTCCTTTATCAAGCTGAAGTGTGTTTAGCAGCATCATAATATTCCACTCTTTCCATTTGTGTGTTTGTTGAAAGAGAGCTTGCTGTAAATGGCTCCATAAGTAGCTGAGCTTTAACTAAGTGTAATTTTCTGGTGAAGAAATAACTCTTTGTAAAATCTTTTCCAGAAGTATGTCAAATGCAGAGACATTGCTCTGGTTTGAGACTGAGGAAAAGGTATCTTCTGTGTTTTTCTATTGCAAATTCTTTTGCTATTAGCTTGCAAATTATGTTTGGCCTCGGTTAAGTTTCTACCAAATAAATGGTTGTGGCTTGTGCTGACAGCTTTGCACTGCTGCTGAAGCACTATTTTGGCACTTTACTGGAGTCCAAATGCTGTCTGTAAACCAGAAAATGGGAGAGATTGGAACCCACTGTCTGATCCAACCTCCTGAAGAATCAAATCTAACTTCCCTCAAAGTGAAATTTCGACAGGCTTTTGTGTTAGAGGGTGGCTCCCTCTTAAAGAAATAACTTTTTTTTTTAGAGTTTTGGGGATTTTTTAGAGCATGTCTATTTAACTTTTGGAGTATGGGTATGAAACCCAATTAATGAACACTTGCCTGTCTGTTCACTGGCCAATTGTGCAGTATGGGTAGATTAGAAGCAGATCTGAGGAGCCACAGCATCTTGTATCTCAAGCATGAATCTTGAAGCAGACATAGAGCAGTTCTCCATGTTTTGTGCATTTTTGTATAGCCTTATGATGAGATCTCCCTGCCTGGATTTGGACTAAAGTTTCTTAAAGAGTTTGTGTTTCCATTTCCAGAAACAGTCATTTGCTCTCTTTCTGAAATGACTTTTTAGAAAAGTCAACCATCTGCCTCATTGTTTGTAAGAATAATACCAGGCCTCTGGGCTTTGGTAAATCCTTAGCTCAATGACTCCAGGGTCAATTTTCTGTCATAGATTTCATCACTTGGTCCACACTGATTTTTGAAGGAAAAAGAGCAAAGGTGATGTATATTGAGCAGATTTTAATAGTGGCTTTCATGAAGATGAAACCCAGAGAAGGGGTCCTGAGCTCTGCATGATCTGCCTTCCACTGACCCTCCTTTGAAAGGGTTCCTGAAAGTATGGCAGGTTATGGTGAATTGAACACAAATGGGCACGAACCAGATTACTCCCAATCAAATCATAAGAGCCAAGTGCCCACCACCGGCTATTACCAATGCTGTCATGATCTTAGCCTGGGTGTTAAAGCAAATCAGACCATGGGTGAGGCTCCCCTGTACCTGAGAGATGACTGAGCTTGGTATTACCCTTCCCTGTCCCCCTCTGGCCTTAGGAGGTCACAGAGCCTTGCGCTTCCCCTGTAGCCAAGGAAAATAAATATGTTTCAGCTGCCTGTATCTTGGTTATTCCTGCTTTTCTTAACCTGATTAACCTGGTTAAGCCTCACACTTTTACTTGCACTTGCTTCTTCATTTGAAAAGGAAGAACAAAAGCAAAATGCTGTTTTGGCTGATAAACTGATCATAAGGGGAGCAGTGAGAAATAGCTGCGTTTGCTGGAAAGCTTTAATTCCTTATATTTGATAGTGCTGTCAGAGTTTTTGTAAAGAGCAACTTAGAGTTTCAAAGGTGCTCATGGCTCTAGTGGTCGGCAAGTGTCAAATAAAATGGAATTGCAGTGAATGAGCCAGCACTTCAAAGTGGTCTTTCCTGTGCACAGAGAGATGAGACTTCAGTTGATGTGCTCCAGAGGTCCTTCAGCTCTGACCTTGTAAGCTAATTAGTGATAAAAGATTCAGGATATTTCCTCTGTGTTCAAACTTTTGTTTCTCTGTCTAAAAGGATCTTTTCAGTGAAAAGAAACCTAAACCAGGCAGGAGCTTTGGGTCTTGAAGGAAGTTTTCTGATTGTCTATGCAGGGACTGGAAACATTTCCTTGATGTTTTTCTTTCGGAAGAAACACTCCAGAGATAACAGCTTCTGCAGAGGCCAGTTGACAGTGCGTCAGTGTTTTTGATGCCTGAGTGTCATTATACCAAGCCCAGAATGCCCTGGTGCAACAGATATATGTCAGTGCATGCAGATTAATTAGGATATAATTGTTCCAGAGAGATTATTTGGGTTGTTGAGAGGCTGAGAACTCTCTCCAGACTTTTTCTGGTTTGCTTTGCTGTGTAAGACCCCAAGATAATGAAGACAGAACTCAGAGGTACTATCTCCAAGGCTTCCCAGTCAGCCATCTGTCTGGGTCGTCTCAATACATTGGTGTGTTGAGGGGGAAAGAAAAATCCCAAACCTCTGAAAGCCATCATGTCTAAGGCTCTGGGCTTCTGGACTATTGGACGTTCCCAACATCCTCAAATCAGAATAAAGCAAAATGCTGAAACTCTCCAACTCTCTGGGAATTATTATTCTCTGAACAGCTCCCCAATATACCTAGAAAATTAATTTCAGGCTCTTCTGGTTTCAGCTTTTTCCTCTTTCTTCTTTAAAAGGCCCCAGAACTGAGTTAACTTCTCTAGGATCTCCAGTATGAATTCAGCCACGACTGCCGTTGTTATCTCCAGTTTCAGCACCATGTGAAATGAACCATGGGTCTCACATGGGCCATTGTCTCAGCTGATGCAGATTCCTAGAGAGCTATGAATAGCTAATAAGTCTAGGAGTTGATTTGTCCTTTTCCTCCTTATTACATAAGGCCTGGTAGGAACCAAATGTCTTCAGTAAGGCAGCAAGGACTGGTCTCTTGGTAAATAAATAATTTCATCTTTGAGGGTTGTAAAATCAGAACTTGGGATCAGCACAGAATTCAAATAGACCCTCTGCATAGCTGCAGATGTAAAATAAACTGAGGTGGAGATGATGCCAAGCACATAAAAAGCACACAGAAGCTTGCTGTGTTCTGTGCTGAGCAAAGCATTTCTTCCCATTCCTCCCATCTCTGACATGGGGAGTGTTTTATCCAATCATGGTATCATAATGGAAGAATCAATCCATCATGGAATGATATGGGAGAATTCTAAAATTAATAATTAATTGAATTATAACTCTAGATATAGTATCTGGGAATATTTTTGTTTTAATAAAGGATGGTATCTTATTTCCCCGATTAATATCCCCGATTTAATTAATGAACGGTGTTTCTGAATTTATCTGTGTTGTTTCTGAATGTATCCCTGTTTTTTCTGAACTTATCCCTGGTAGGGCAAGTTGCATTAAAACTAAGAGCTGTAGTCTAGTTCTGTTTTCCAGTAACACGTCAGAAGTAAGTGAAGAGCATTTTTCTTGAGGGCTTTTTAGAGGAAAGACACTGATGTGACAGCTGTAGATGGGATCAAAAAACCCAATGGGTTTATTTAGTCAGTATTGAACAATGGCCTGAACAGTCTGAGTTACCTGCACACCTCCACTGGCTGCCCAGAAATTTAGATACCTCATTTAACACTGTGTGCAGAACGTTGTCTCCAAAACATTGAAGGGACAATGAAGTCCCCTGTAACGGTATTGGTGTGACTGATTTTGGTCACTCTCTTTTCTCTTAAGGTACTGCTGTCACATAGGACTAGAAAATGGATTTGTGGTAATTTTCTGTTATTAAAGATAGGTCGTGTGGTACCTTATTTGTATCTCAGCCATCCAGAGTTGCAGACAGGCGGAAGCAAAGAACAGGAGTGTCTGGGGAGAGGGAACAGATGATATATCTGGTGAACTGCCTGTTCAGATCAATGGGGTAAACCTTTCCCTCTGTCTCTCTTTCTTTTTCAAAACAAGAACAACAAAAAAAAAGTATTATGCTGTGTTAGAGTCTCTGGGTTTCAATTCGTAGGTCTTTCACTAGCCTTAAAAATTATGGAGAAGACAGAGGAGATAATTATGTCATCTAGAGGGACCTGGACAGACTGGAAAGGGGGACCCAGGGGAACCTCCTGAGCTTCAACAAGAGCAAGTGCAGGGTCCTGCCCCTGGAACAATCCCCACTGTCCATCCAGGCTGGGGATGAGGGGCCAGAGCAGCCCTGCAGGAAAGGACTTGGGGGTGCTGAGAGAGGAGCAGCTGCCAGGAGCAGCCAGGGGGAGCTGGAGCCCAGCAGCCAATCCAGCCTGGGCTGCAGCAGGAGCAGTGTGGGCAGAGATGGAGAGAGGGGATCCTG